>JAQFYT010000045.1:0-44341 GCA_034694925.1 Ceratophysella denticulata
TAACCTTTGGAATTATAGACCAATTTTACTTATTGCAGCATTCCATTTCCTATTGCAAAGTCTTCTTTTTTATGGCAGATTCTATTTTTTCATGGCATCGAAAAATGCCACCCCAGTGTAAAACCCTGAATTCGAGCTATGTACGATAATGTTTCAAAATTGTCCAAATTGCGCTTAAATAAATAAGTCAACCTACCAAAAATTGCTTTTCACTTAATTTTATTACATGAAAAATGACATAATAGGACGAAAACCCCATAAATTCAAGTCACATACTTTTTTATGCGTATGAGCGAACAACGTCCAAACCTTTTTCCACAAGTAACTTAACAACATACTTAATTTCCGTAGTCTCTCACTGTATTGTTCATAGTACTTAAAAGGTAAATTACCTATTTTTTCAGAATTCCCTCTCGACAATATTTTGGATACTTGGTTAAGATTCTTTTTAAAAAAACAAAGCACACGAAAAAGAGATAATAGTAAAGATTATTGAAGGACTCCAAACTTATTACAATCTCTCTGTGGAATTTTACACAATCAGTAGTTATTCCTCGGTTCCATTAGGTACGTTTTAATTACATTTAAAACAGGGTACATTTCAATAAACAACCTGTTCATCCTAATAAAACGTACCTAGCGCAAAACTTACGAACAATTTAATTTCATATTGGGTGAATGGAGTAAAACAGCTCAAATATCTAAAAACCAGTATCAGTTAGTAATATGAAACTACTTACAACGGGACGCTACATGTGTTGAATCTCAGTAACAAAATAATATTTACAGTTTACGGCTCAAAGTGATGTATAATTTCAATTAATTTGATGTGTCTTTTTTGTAAAATAATTCCATGACACATTTTTGCCTTTACAACTTCATAAACGATGGGATTAGATTAAGTTAGTAAACAGTCAACACTTCCACACTCTATTACAGATACGCTGTTAAAAATAATTGCTTATGAATAAATATAAGTTATTTAATTATATGACACAGTAATATTATGGAGTTTGTGGGTACAGTTATGAGTGTGTGATCAACCTCAACTTAACATTGCTATAAGTTTGGTTAGGTTAGGTTTATTGCCTAGGCGTTATACCGAAATAACCGTAAGCAATGACACTTGACGGTTGTAAACCCAAACCTAAGCATATAGGACCCTGAACATATGCGGTAAATCACCCACGAATAATGGTACCAGTGAGAAATCTCAAATATTTACCACTCTGACCGTTACTTTATGTTATAACTCGTTGAAAAGTCCAACTATTTAATTGTGATTAAACGAAAAACAATGTTTTTTTGAATGTGAAACCTTATTACCTTATTTGGTGAAATGACAAAGAATATTGATTTTTTTTTAAAGTTTAGTATCGTGAATTGTAATGTCGAGGATTCTCGTTTCGACGATGACGATGATGAGTGTAGTCGGGTCTATTTTCTCTGTGAGTGGGTCGAGAACGAGGAGGGTCGTGTCGAGAGGGAACTGTACTTCATCTGGACAGTGAGTGACTGCGCTCACGGGATGAGGAAATGTCACCACCACCGCTGGTTCGTTTCTTCGAAATCGGCACTGTGTCATAACCACCCAGGCGTTGGTGTGCTGGAATTTTATCGAAGAACGGATGGCGGAGGGCTTCCAGGAGACTCAGACGCTGGTCTGCATCATACTCCAGCATTTTAGTAATGAGGTCAAAGAGTTGGCGCGTACTCTCGTCGTCTACTTTCATGTAGCGCTGAAAAAATTACATATTTGAGGATTAGTTTGTTGACAAACGCTCAGATTTCCCGTATAAAAACAGCGCACAAATGTGCCCAAAATTCAAAATACTTGTCAGTACTTACCAACAATGGGAGACAGTTATCTCGGACATAGCGTCCAGCAGAAGATCTTTCATCCCAATCTAATCGTCCATGGTAAAAGTATTTGGTTCGGGTGCGTCTGGACAACCTGTAAATTCAAAACAGAATTCGAATTTAAAATTAAATTGGCACTTCTTTATGATCGTTATACAGGCTAACATGTAATAACGTTACCTGGTTGGAATTGGGCCCAAAATCCGCTCCATCATGGCCAAGTGCTCACGATTATCATGAGTCTGGAAGAGCGTGATGCCCAAATAGAGTTCAAACATAATACAGCCAATACTCCAAACGTCACAGGCCTGACTCCAGCCGAGTTCCAGAATCACTTCCGGGGCACGGTAATGTCGGGTAGAGACGATGGAGGAATGATGCTCGTGATCAAATGTGGCGGAGCCAAAGTCAATGAGTCGAACTTCTGAGTTTTTGACCCGCCGAATTCCTTTCTTCCGACGACTGTCATAGCTCACATCATAGTCCGCATCCAGGAACAAAATATTCTCCGGTTTCAAGTCCGTGTGAGTGAGCTGATTCTCATGAAGATACTTGACCGCGTGACAGAGCTGATACGAAATGTGACGAACGTGCTCCAAGGGATACGGATTATAGTTGTTGTCCTTCTGCATAGTCAAAATATATATTAATTAATTAAATATCGCTCAAGGGACTTCTCTGGTATGCCGCTAAAATTCAAAACATGAGAATAACCTTAAATCACCATGAATTCTCGAACTTACCAAGAAATCAAAGACACTCAATCCTAGCATTTCAAAGGCGATGACGACATGTCCATGGTAGTCGAACCAGTCCAACATTCGGACACAGAGACTGAAACGAGAACAATATAAGTGAATTTCAAATAACTGAGATAATTTGTGCTATTTAGCATGGTTTATAAATACTTACAACTTTCCCAGCGGGTCCTTAGCAGCCAGCTTTTCCAAAACATTAATTTCAAGTCGGGCTGCTTCACGGTACTTGGCTACATTTTTAATGATTTTGAGTGCAATGTAGCGATCCCTATATAAAGCACATACAAATATAAGTATTAGGTATTTACATAGCAAATCAATTTTCATTATCAACCGTTGCCATTAAACACGACGGGAAGCCAAAAACACATAATCCAAGAAATTCATATGAATCAAAATCCGCTCTGCCAATGCCAAAGACATTTCTATATCCCATTTAGCAATCCATAAACATCATTCCGAAGGCCTTTATATTTATCATCTATTTAGAACTTTGGATTTTGGAATCAAGTGATCTGCGTCTATCCATACCAAAACATAGTCTCAACTGTTAAAAATAGATTTTTTTTCAGAATCTCAACTGAATTGCACTCTTCTGCACTCTTGGCTACTTAATTTTTTGCCACGCCATTCTGCTGTTAGTTGTCTGAAACGGAAACACTGTACAAAGATATATAACTCCTCTTATCGCACACGTGAAGGTCACACACGTCCTGTTCAATCTTAGATACATGCTGTACTGTATGTAGCACGTAGCTTCTTAGAACAACGCACAACAAATCAAGAACGCTACGAGATGAAAGACAAAACCCGTATCCCAAACAATAACATGTAATCTCGCCAATTTAAAATATAAAAGGCTACTTATTTCATTTTGAAGCCTCAATGCGTTATGTTTACGACAAGTGTTTAGGTATTATGCTGAATACATATTCGTCGATAAATCTAATTATACGCAGGAATTTTGTACGATAGTACAGTTCTGCGCCAAACGTTTGAGATACGAAAGTTCGGACATTTTTGTATTTTCGCGGATACTGCCGACGGTTGTATATCTGCTTAGATCTAATGCTATTACGCAAACAACCGAAGTGAAAGTCATCGGAAAACCCATAAATATTCATTGTACCAGTTCTATTGTGACGTTTCGTAGGTATATTTGCGCCATGACCCATGACGCCATGTTTTTGTCCGCCCACATTAACCCACCCAGCCTAAAATTCTTAGAAAACGGCTTCTATTCTATTCCCACATGCGGCACACTAATACTGAATCACAGGATTGAAGATTTTAATACACTCAAACATCGTCATCATGATCACCTTTTTTAAAACCCAAAATAAAATACGGTGGCAGAGTTCCAAAAAACTTTCAAACTCACAACATAAGAGATAGAGATTAGAGAAATAAAAATAGTTTCGAACATGACTCTGCTTTCATTTTGAGCCTTAGAAAGGACTACTGCGTGTACAACTTTAAGCTTTTCATGATGATCTATAAACTATTTAGAATTCACGGAATAGGCTAAGCTAAAGCTCCTAAGCTCTTTCCCCGCTAATGACTCTAATAATATAGACCTGTACAGATAACATTACAGAACTGTGTGTCGATTTTTTAACCGTCCCGAAATCTGGGTCACTACCGAAATGGATTTGGAGCATATAAGCTTAAGTCGGAGTCTTTTGAATCTAGGACAACACTGTAGGAAATCCCCAAGGTTATTATTCTAGTACGTGCTATATGCTATGGTCTAGTATGGTGTATTGTACTGTAAATCCTCGAAATTTCATAACGAGACTCCCACATGGGATTTCATGGAATTGTCGGAATATTCTAAATTCTAAAATCTAGGACTAGGTACTAGGTTCAATCTTGATAGATACGTGTGATTTCATCGTTCCAGTAGTCAGCACTGTTACAATAACCCGCCTGACCTGACCCTGTCGGAAATGTACATCGACAGATTTGTGAGCTCCTTGGGCCAATAAACAATTGGGTTGACATATTTATGAACTGTTTCCTGTGCGTCCTAGTTTATAGTTGTAGGCAAGCTTACAAACATTTCTAGTTTCAGCTTGATTTTGACGAAGGACGATATTTGCCCAATAAATTTCTAGTTTCGCCCGATGCATTTATATTAATTCTAAAAACCGTTGACCCAGTTACGAATATTTCGAGCAAAATTAGTAATTCGGGTAAATCGTGGCTAAACCATCGCGGTCAACTGGAACAGCGTAATAAGTAAAGCTATGACATAAATCTAATTACTTACTTGTCCATATCCTTCACTTTGACGACTTTTCCAAACGTTCCTTCACCAAGAGTGTCAATGATTTTGTCTAAAACAAGAAAATTATAAACTTTTAAAGCCATTTTGTTTATTTTAATACAAATATTATGACCATAATTTTACTTACATCTGTCACAAAGTACATCATTCTTCCGATAAACCAAATGTCCATCATCATCATCAACGACTGACGGAGATTGAGCGCGAGAGCTCTGCATAAATCATAAATACGGATTAGAATTTAACCACAGGTTCATACAATGCTTTGAATTTTCGAAATGCTGCTGCTGATCGTATATATGCTTGTATCACAAATTATTTCAGACGGGAAACTGACCAAGGATAATTTCCAAATACCGCTCACCATTAGAGAACTTACATTTACCGGGTTTACCCTCGTTTCCGCCGTTTCGGCCTTGTCGCTGTGGGCTACTTCCGTAGTGCGCAAAAATAATATGACCTGTAGCTCCGCGTAACCGTCCAGACTCCACCGGTATTTCGTTGATGGGTCCATCGTTAATTAATAACACTAACTAATTATAAGATACATTGGCTTAGTAGCATGTAAAAAATCAATAAAAAGCTCTCCTTCGTTCCGAGTGACTAGAAAAATGAAACTGACTCTTATCTCGGTTTGCCTTACTCGGAAATAAACGTTCCCTGTTAATGGCGACAGAAATGTCTTACTTTTCGAAACGTATCGAAGACGGAATAGTTCATAATCAGAATTTATATTTATGGAATAACTAGCTGAAAAGCTCGACCTACGCTGCTACCCTCAACCATCCTGTAACTTCCAGGTAAGTACTAATAACTTACTTGTTCATTTGTATATTTCAAATTCTTTAGCCATAATAAGCTAAATACAAAATAACGCTCGCATTTGTATAGCATTTTTTACATAGATAGATAGCTATTTCATCGGGAATACGTTGAAACAAACTTGTCAAAATGTACCGAGCTGATATGCAAATGAGCTTTCGAAATATCCAATTTCGCGCATTTGGTTCCCAATACAGTTGTAAGGTAGCTTCGCATTACTTTAAATCGTCAAATCGTCTTATTTGGTTAAATTCAAGGAAAACAGTACTTACAATAGCATTATGTATCACAGAATTGATATTTTCCTTCCCAGCACCCCGTACCACTTTGGCATAGGAGCGGTCTGACGGGAGATTGGCAATAGAGGCCGACGGGACCAGGGGATTACTGTACAATGAGCCATAGTTATCCCTATTCCCTTTAACTAGACTCGTATTTAAACTACCGTTGAGTAGACTACTATGACTCGAATTATTTCCGTTTTGGGCCAACAACACACTGGCTGACGAGGTGTTGCTTGGATAAAGACCACTACTGCTGAGCGGATTCGCACTATATTGATTCAGGCGGGATCGAGGAGCAATCAGAGGCTCAGGCACAACGGAAACGATCGGTTCTTTAATCGCTTCATGGGTATCACTGACGGGTGGTGGTTTGATTGCAGATGCTGCAGCTGATGCTGTGCTACTCGGTGTATAGGTCAGGCCAGAGTATTTCTTGATTAATTCCTCAATTTCCTTCTTTCGACTCAGGTCAACTTCTGACTCCACTTCCGGTTTTTCCATATCTAGCTGAAGATGTTCTCCAGGAACGACGTCGACTAGATTGAGTTTAGCAATTTCTTCAGGGCTGAGCACGTCGTCATCCCGGAACGGCCCTGACCGCGTCCGCGGGGTCGCGTTATAGGCTAGAACGTGGGACATGGAGCTGGTAGCCTTTGGGGACTGGACGCTATTGTTGTTGCTCTCGTCATCCAGGTCAACTCCAGTGTGACCCAGGAGCTTCGTGGGAGATACATCCTTGGTGGGTGCATAAGAGGATTTATTCCGGAAGCGTCGGTAGTAATATCGGGACGGGAGCTTGTATGACCCTTTCCGCTGTGACCCTGACGCAGCCTGATCGTCTAAATCCTCCGAAGGTGATTCCTCTTTCTCGCCATTAGTGTGCATAGAGGATTCTTCTGAATCTGTTCGTTGGAGCAAGTTATGACTGGTTGTGGATCGTATAAGACCTGAGCTAATTTCACGAGCTCTTTCCCGGTCACGCTCTCGGTAGCTTCCACCGCCATAACGACGACTGGTCGGGATATTTGTTTCCAGCACCGGCTCCAGCGTACTGTTTGATCCATATACCCGGCTCGAACTGTAAGCCGGTAAGGCACTCGTGTAGGAAGGGTAAGGGTAGTATTTGCTCATACCCGGAGCCGTCGAACCTGAGCTAGCGCTACCGTTTATAACGCTTCCTCCAAGGCCCGAATCCTGCAAAATACTGCTGCTCGCACTTTTCCCTAGCCCGTATGACCGCGGGCTGTTGAGGTCATATCCACTCGACCGAGGTTTATAAGCAGAAGAATAATCTGACCCTGCTGCTGGTGTGACCGTTGACTGAGAAGGAGTTGGAGCAAGGTTTGCATATCCATAAGGTGCTCGACCGCTGGTGGTACTCGCACTTTTAGCAAGACCATACCCTCTAAAATCTTCTGTACCGGGGTCAGGGGCTCGGGGTTTGAGCAAAGGCTCTGCTGTCCCAGCATTCCATGTCGATTTCTTCCCCACAGACGCAGCCACGGTCGAAGCCGAGGCTGAGCCAAAGAGGCGATTATACCTCTCTGTAAACTTCATTTCAAGTTCTTTCAGGCGATCATTTCCAAAATAAGAAAATGTAGATTTGACTCCATTCGGTTTCGTATTATTATTCCCATCTCCGTTGAGGGTCGTGGGGGGATGGGGGTCATGGTGAGGCTTGGTAGGCAACGGTGGCTTGTACTTTACAAAGGCGTACGGTGTTTCGGAGCTATTTGAGCAAATTGAGGCATTGGATGCTTTGCGCTGTTGCGGAGCAGCACTCGGCGGTCTCATGTCGGATGAACTAGAATCTGAAAAATTAATTGGACCAGTGGCGTGGTGTAAATTACGACTAGACGAACTCGGTCCTATAGGCACTCCGTTACTTCCTCCCGAAGTTCCAGTCCCACCCAAATTCTTGGTGGTCAGTCTCTGAATTAAATTCGTACAAGATTTAACGACGTCTGATTCAGACAGGAGCTGTGACACACTCGTCGTGGCTGAGCGACCGTAGAAATTTCGACGTGGGCGAGGGCCAGACGATCCTTGCTGCTGCTGCGTTGAACTGCTGGCCATGATGACTAAGACCGTTACTACACTTACTACGCCTAATAGCACAATATTTCTAGACAGCCTGAACCTGACCTTATCACAGAACAAAGGGTCATTCAAAAAGCTCCGGAAGGAAGCGGCACTATCGGTCAAAAGTCCTTGTCAGACGACGTGAAGCCTGTTTTCTGTTGTGAATTATGAAGACTAAACAGAAGGCTTTTCCAGACCAGACAAAGACTATAAAGATAATTCTGAGCACAATGAAACTTTGGACACTAAACTAACTAATAATCATAAAAACTACTACAAAACCTATTTTTCGCCTGTTCTCTGACGTATATTTCTCGAACCTCGCTCTTCACTGCACTGAAGCACTCGGGTAAAAGAAGGAATAATGCAAATCCAAACCCCAGTTACCAAGTCTATGTGACTATAGTTTAAGATACACGGGTTTTTCTAAAAAAAAAACAGTATACAGTCAATCTAAAAAAATCCTACACAGCCTACTCTCATTCCATTACTCATGCACACAGAGTGCACGTCCTTTGTCTAAAAATACACTTTTTTAAAAGTTTGGGAATTTTTTGTATATAGACGTCGTAGACGAAGCTGGTGCTGTAGACCCCCCTTCGCCACCTCCTCGACGAAACACTATCTATACATTGTAGAATATTTCTAAGATTTTCATCTTAGAAAACTAACCCCCTTGTTCCAGTGCCAAGAACCATGACTCGTACACTTTCTACATTTACAACACCGAATAAAATTCAACGTCGCAGAAATCTCTCCGGAGGTAGGTGTAACAAGGATGCTGAGTTTTTTTAAACAAAAATTGTCAACGTCTGATTCCCGATCTGCGGATTGATATTTTCTGCTGCTGTTTTCAGTCTAGATTTCTCGAATCCCTGGCATAGCGGGTCCTTGACCTCCCAGTCAGGTTTTTAATTTAAGAAAATTCTTTTCGGTCTACGAACTTCGGGCAATGGAACTTCGACAACAAACAACGATATATTTATAAATGCTGAGTTTGCTGAATTAGCTTGTAGCTATTGACACAAACTATCTTTGTCACAAATTGTAACGTTGTTTAAAGCGTTAAAAGCTGGTGATTTTGATTTGACGTAAAAGCCGACACGACCCAAACCCAAACCCTAACCACAAAAGGGAAAAAACCGTACTGACTGTTCCAGTTTAAAGTACACACAGGTCGTACTACATATCAGTTTTCTTGAGACAGTAGTGGCCATAAGAAAATATAACAAAGCTTATATATCTATATGTATATAATATTAAATTATACTTCCTGTGGTTTCCTATTTATTAAGACCTGACCGATAAAGTGACATGACTTCGAGTCGAAGTTTTGTATTACAAATTGCTGTTTTGTCTAGGCGTTCCAGGTTCCAGTGCTATTAGGTTAGGAGTGTTATTTACCCAATGTATTCCACATATTAAAACCTTTTTTACATACCAACATGAAACATTCGCGCTGTCCTCAACAATTCAATATCCTCTGCCAAAAACGAGCAAGACCTAAAGTAGTGTCGAGTTTTCAATGTGATTCAATTTTCAATTGTGTACAACAAAAGGGCTACTTAACAGTTCTAGCCTTCCAGTTGATGTTATGATTCCAAGATTTATTTTAAATTGAATTTCTTGACTAATATAAATTATATTTTTGCAAAAGCGGACTACGCTACTGATTAAAATTATAAAGCCTTGAACAATACGGGTCAAATCTGATATTTGAAACCGCTTCGGGATTTCTTACCGCAACGTTATCCCGATCAAGAAGACACGCCGCCACAATTGACAATCCTATGTAATAGACGTGAGACGCAAATATCAAATAATAATCCTCCTTAGCAATGATACAGATGCTTACCACAAGGCACAAAAACAATTCAATGCTTCTTCGTACAATGAACGAGTAACTTGATCTTCTGCCCAAAGAAACCGAACTAAATCAATATATATCCTTACCATCCCGTTTCATAATTAGTGATCACGCGACGCGGGTAGTTACATATCTGTGTCACCCTAACCCTTGAAAAACCTTCATTGTAAATAAAACTCGTGCTGGGATATGATAAGCCCCTTACGGCGTAACAACGATAGTGACATGGCGCATGAGGATATACAATTTAATTGTACAGTAAGGTCACGTATTGTGGGTTTGAGAGATTTCAATGCGCCGAAATAATTTGTGATACATACACACACGCGACAAACAGTGTCACGTCACAGCCAAGCATAACCGCGCCACTTTTGGCAGAATTGACTAAAAGTAATGTCGGTACTTACCTCGCTACTGGAACTGGTACTAGCCTGATGATGGTTAGTAATATAAGCTCGACGTCTGGGACGCGGTGCGGATGAATGATCAAAATGAAGGTTCTGATCATTTTTTGAAGAAATAGTATGATGATTTGAACTCGTGTAATTATGATTCTGATTTACTCTTGAACGACTCGAGTCCAAGGAAGCATCTGACACACGGTCACGATTCCGGCGACGATCTTTCCTATCGCTAAACATAAATAATCAATCATTAAGCTCAAAATTCTACAATGTTCCGAATTATTAATACACAACACCGTATTGACATAATCCTTGACGACTCGCCATTATTAACCTTGGGTGAAAGTGCATCTAGACTTTCTCCAATGCAAATAGTACACCGGAGCATATGCAACTTAGCGCATTTAACACTAAATAATTTAATGCTTATAATTATGAATATTAAATCTTACTCAAATACAGTTAAGACACCCATGATGGTCATTCCTTGCGGTTTGGTTCCGTAAAAATACACTTAAATAATAAAATTGGGGTGGTTTCAGTTGGAGCGGTTCATGGGGATGACACACGAAGGAAACGAGATGTAATGTGATTTATACTGGGTCGTTGACGCTGTGGAAAGTATGGACTGAAATCTCAGTGTTTTATTCTTGATGGAGCAAGTAAACGAGACGTCTTCGGTCCATCTAAATTAAGACACACAAAATATTCGAACAACTCAGTACACGACTTCAAGTGTCGAAATAATAATAGATTTTCATTTACAAAAGCAATCTACAAGGAATTCCGGACATTCAACATACATACAACATTAAAAAAAAACAAAGCCAAATTGAGACAAAGCATATATTACACAACATCTCTTTAGTGTAAAATGCCGCCACTCAACATCTCACATTACCAAGCCATTAAAATTAAAATAGAACACACATCTGCGTCGTAAGACGTAGTCTACGCTCAAGGAAGCAAAAACAATCAATTAGTACAATTAGCAAAAACGCCACCAAAAATCCTACACTGGAGCTTAAACCTTTAAATCCCTAAAAGCTTTTAGAGCTTTAGTATTATTTAAGCTTCAAGTATCCACAAAAAAACAACAAGGAAATCAATTTTATGTAATGAAATACGACAGCTACTAGCTGTTGACTGTTGACTGAATCCTGATTCCAGAATAATTATACATTCACATACAGAAAAAAAATCCTGAATTCAATTCAAATGCCGAAACATGTCCAGAACCATCCTTATAAGGACAGAATGAATAAATCAGCAAATTTCCACCATGCTGCTATACCAAGGGATTAATCGGGAACTCTATACTTTTTGAATTGCGAAATTATTACAAGTTTCACCACCATAGGTTTTTTACTTAACGCGTTCAAGAAATACCTTGGCATTGACATTCATAAAGTATGAAATTATTCAAGGATTCAAAAAACCCAATCGGGACTCCCATATACGTCCATAAATGATACATGATCCTAGCACTAGCCAAAAACACGTTCGATGACAAATTAATGCCATGAATATGAATAGATAATAAATTTATTGCCTTTTTCTAGCGTGAGTACAATTACTCAAGTTCGCGCACAGGACGGCGTACACAACAGGTGAGATTCGAGATTGATTACACCATTCAAATAAACAATATAGAGAATCACATAAAGAATTGTCAGCCTACCTGTGCTAAGTTTTTTAAGTCAAAATTCTGAATCGTATTATGCAAAAACTTGATAACAATAGTCAATAGCTAAATGCTCAAAGGGTTTCAAACCAAGGTCTTAGCACACGTGAATCTAATATTGACTTTCAGAGTATCGACACACTTCCGTGTTATAAATTCAATAGACAATAATAGGTGTACAAACACCTGTGTGATGTGCGGTTCCAGACGAAGCCAATGAACAACTAAAACATTGAGACTGATTAATGCTCAAACTTGAACTCGTATTTTTAATACTACTGCAAAGTTAAGGCGCATTAGCATTCATAAAACAAATAAATATAAATATTATGCAGGCGGACTGCATCCTGTCAATCATCGCACCGCCATGGCGTAAGGCAGGGTTGGTAATTGACATTTTCTACCATGTAAATATTCGTCATCTGATAAAAAATATTGCTTTTTATCACTTGGATTTATCGATAAAAAATGAAAAAAAAACACGTAGAGATATACTAACTAATTGCATGTTTGTTTTTTGCATTTTTTATCGCAATTTTTTAAAAATATGAAATACCGTGTAAAGCGATAAGACTACCAACCCTGAATTACATTCACCTCTCAATATCAAAATCAACAACAGTGTCATTGAGTTTTCATAGAAATCCAAACTATTGACTCTGAAGATGGAGAAAGAGATAGGACAGAAAACAAATATTGACAACGATTTTTTAGTGTTCTTATCGTTCATTTACATTAGGTTCAAACTTCCACCATCCTCGGACACCCAGTGTAATTTACACAACTTGAACAAACTACAAATATGCAAATTTGCTTCTAAGAGTGTTCCTGGTATTCCAAGCCTCAAATAACACTACCTCAATCAACCCTGACCTTTCAGAAGAAAAAAATGTAGGCATTAAGGTAAGTATACTCAAAGGTAACTTCATGACACTGCGGTCAAAAAGTTGACAAATTGACATAAAGTCTTTGTTCCGACCTTTTCACTGACAAATAGCTATTAAGCTTATTTAGCTTATTTAGCTTTATTTATACCTATGCAATTTCTTTTCGATGCATTAACGTCCTTCTACCAAGAAAAGGCGTGGATAGGATTTAACATTCGACTATTCAATGGTTAGATAAAATATTACATGACATTATCCGGTGACATCCGCACATAAACTCAGGGAGAAAATTTCTATTTGCAGACATGCACGCGTGCCCGGTATGTATTATCAGAATTAACTTTCCCATTACGTAAATAAGCCTTTCACTCGAAATATGCATTATACTACACCGGCATTTGGGCTGATATACACGAAACCCATTCAAAATGCACATGCACACGCAAGCAAAGAGAAAACCAAATAAAAAATTATGAAATTATGAAATTACTTACAAGATTAAAATCCAATTTAATTCCCGGAACTACCAAACGAACTGAACTATACAACAGTGGATGAAAAATCGATAATCTTATCGCCTTAAAAATATACGTTGTTTTTCACAAAACACAGCAATATTTTGGATCTATCTCCACTGTTAACAATTGAATCCGTATAATAGCAGTGTGGTACTAAACCCGCTGAACGATTTGTCGCTCTCACACTCGTCAACAACCACAACTAATTCGTTTCCATGCAGAAACACTGTCTATTATAATCTCCTGAGGACCTCCAAGGCTTTCTTAATCTTTTAACCCTAGAGACAACAAGATTACTTTTACTTTTTCCATCGTGTCAAATTTGATTAACTTGACTATTTCCGGCCCTAACCTTCATTTTTTAAAGGGAAGAAGATGCTACGATCACAATATCAAAAAAAAGTCACGGAGTCACTCTAGCTGCGGACAACAGGAAGTCCCAACGTTGCTGGTGTGACATAAAGACCGTGTTATAACGTGTACAGGGTGGTTCAAGACCTTTTGCAGCCTTATGTCTGAGATTTTATTAAATTTTCATAAATAGTGATAGCGCAGTAAGGTTTTGAACCACCCTGTACTCGAATATATTTTTTGGTCAAGTGAATTTTGACTCCAACTTGGGAACACGGCAAGGTCAAGTGAACTACCGTCAGGTTCAATTATTTTCAATTGTTTAGCGGGATAGACTACACAAGAGAAGACTCTATTGTTGACTTATTGTCGTTTAAAAATGAAAATTACAAGTGCAGCATGGGTATTGTGTGAGCTCAAAGTCAAGATCATTCTATTACTGACATCTTCCAAATTAATATTTACAATATTTACTTGGGCTCCGCACGCGGCAGGGGGTTTTGTCTTTCGTCACACGTCACACCTCTTCTTCCTTCATGCTGCGGTGACTTCCACAAAGTCATAAGTCACTTCAGTAACTCTCAGGGTGTCAGTGTCAGGTTCTGATTTGGTCAAATAATTTCCCAAAACTGTCAAACTTCCCAGGTGGTAGAGCAGTTAGCTTGTTAGCTACTTGGGGTTTACCGCATAAATGGTAGTTCAAAGTTTGATTGACAAAAATTTTATCTATGGTTCAATTATTTTATGGAATAACTTTTCCACTCCGAGTGACATTGGAGATGTCGACCGTGAAATAGGGCTACCGGAAATAAGACAAGTCCTGTTATTTATTGGTTACTTTACTCAATATTTGGGCTCATTTCAGAGTAATTTCTGTATTTACCATGGAATGTGGGTTTCAACTGTCACTTTAGCTACGGCTATCACCGTTTAGAACGACCTCAAGCTGATTAAAATGGAACACAAATTGGCGCACTGAATTTCAACTACTTCGTATTGGTGCCTATAAATGATTTGATCGACAAAAAGTTTTTGATTAATATTGACCCCATTTATCAATACTCCTTGAAATTCATTAAAAAAAATTCAAGAGTGAGAAATTTAAGCTAAGCTGAAATTAATCCGATTAACCACCCAATCCTAAATATTGACAGTTTTTGCAATTTCCACACCTTTTAATTTAAACCATTCATCATCCCAATTCTGCAAATCCCAGAACCAGGTCAAATATGGTAAAACGGAGAATCAAGTTAAGAGGCTTATCTGAACTACGTCATGCTTGCACCTACAATATTCCTATCAGTAAACCACGAACCTAAACCACCTGTCACTGATTGAGTGACTGGACTGCATTATTATATTGCATACAACAAGTTATAGACACCGAAAACAGAAACACAATGACAATTTATAATCAGCTCCGTAACCGCGTCATAATAAACTCCTTATCAATCTAAAAAAAAACTCACTTCCCCTTTTTAAATACTGAGTAGAGGAATTCAAATCAGTATGCATAAAAGCTAACCTTGCTACCAAATAAAGTTGAAATTTTTTGAATTATGCTGTCCATTGTCTCCTTCTCTGAGTGACCAAACCACAGTCTTATGATGAAGAGGAATTCAAAGTACGTATTCATCAAAATCAAGTTTGAAGCCAGAGCCAACGTCATTGTACGCAATCCTATAATAAATCTGTAGTCATTACACGACCACGTTGACACTTCTGGGGACACTCTACTCACCCAAGAATAATGGATTTCTCTGGTTTGGTCAAGCCATTTCAACAATCCTGCACTCACGCCTAATCTCTATATGCCCTATTATACCAAACCAAAGTAAATGTCAGGAGTCAAAGTCAACGGAAATGTATTCTTGAGTAATTTTCAGCTTCCTAAAAAGCTACAACTTAAAGATTATCGGCAGTTTTACAGTACGTGTAATCTACGGGCCAATTCAGATGCAGTGATAATTTAAATTTAGGTTGCTTTATCGGTAACACCTTCAAGTGCA
Organism: Ceratophysella denticulata; assembly: GCA_034694925.1. Lineage (NCBI taxonomy): Eukaryota > Metazoa > Arthropoda > Collembola > Poduromorpha > Hypogastruridae > Ceratophysella > Ceratophysella denticulata. Next base: position 15,817 of record JAQFYT010000045.1, read on the forward strand.
ATTTAGGAGTTGAATATGAATACCCTAATTTTACGTCATGAAACAGAATGCCCAATGCACAGAATAATTACTTCTAGGTCTGGGATCAAGTTTCTGTACGGAAACCAGAAATTGACACTTGCTACATTCACATTCTACGCAAGAATACGACCGTTTTTAACGGACAATTTACGCACCTGATAACTCAGTACACGCTACGCTAAACTTGCTCTGTTGATTTGGTCAATTACTTATTTATTATGCCCAAGTTCTCAGTGCCTTAAAGTTTTTAAACTACTGAACAATAAATAATTAGTGGTAGGTTCACATTTCACATTACCTATATGTCAATGCAATGAAGAACAAAGACATAATAAATTCACTGCCCTGCCTACCCCAATAGTTATATAGTACATGCAAGAAAAATACCTGGCATGGCATGGCTTTAGTCTGGCGTGAAACCTGAGATTCAAGACCTGTAATAATATACCGTAAATTCTGTTATTTACTACTAACAACTACAGTGAATGCTCAAGATTCAACACCCTAGCTCAACCCACGTCTAACTTATTAGACAATAAATACGGTGGGCATTTTATGTTATAACTGTAACCCGATCCTATCCAGTTTTTAATGATTTTAATACTTACATCCTTATTACTCACTGATTTATGACTTGGCATACTGAGCGGGAAATAGCGTTTAAGGCTCGAGCTCAGTCAGACGGCGCGTATCGTAGGAATACAGAAAACTTGATACTTGGATAAATACCAAACTAAAACCAGACACACAATAATAACACATTAAGATTAAGAGTAACATGATATTCCTTTGAATTCAAATGGAAATTTATTAATAGTCCGACGAGGAAATCCTCATAAATTACATCAGTCTTGTAATCAAACAAACAAATAAGAGCTAAGAGCCAAAGCGTAAATACCATAATGGGATCAACAGAACAGATCACATGGTATATAATCACAATATGCTTTTGCAAGAGGGTGAAGTCATCCTAAAAGAAGACCTTCAATTTCAATTCTCTATTATTCACAGGCATGGGAATTTATATGGGAAGTTCAACATAGCGTTTAAATCACTATAAAATAAAACACAGGTTGAGAATGCAGAGCATAATGGATTGAAGTTGAACAAGTTTGCTCTGCTCTTCAAAGCGTGTATTGCGAAATTGCCATATTGCAGATTCCCATTCCCATAGAAGGAAGTGTCTGAGATCCAAGATACATACTAATACCACATGTTTTACATGTTTCCTGACCTAAGGCGTTTAGCAAATTTCAAAAACTCGCGCTGGAATATCACATATTCTACATGTTAGGCTAAACAAATTTCAAATCTTCGCGCTCATGTTATTAAATGTCTCCATCATAGCCATGGCGCCAAAATTTAAACTTTATCACGCAGAAATCGTCCACTTTTCGTATAAACCAATGAATTTCGAAAAGAATTGCTGGCATCATAAACAGGAATTGCCTACAATGACCCAAAGTCTAGAATGCTTTCACTAGTTAAGTATTCTTAATACCAAATGCAGACAATATTTACGATGTTCCGGAAATATCGCAAACAACACCGTAAAATCCACTTTCAAACCTGACCAATCTCGTTTTGATTTAATTATCTCATTGGAAGCTTATAAGTACGCATTGATTTCTATGTCCATGGCCTACGGTCAAGGGAAACTGGTCATAAAACTCTTATTAGAGTTCAACCTTGTTCTTGTGATCTTTAAACGAGCTCCAAAACCGTAAAACTGTTTTGGCTAATAATCCTTCCGTTAAACAAAGCACAGGTGAGGAACGCATAATAATGTCATAAATCAAAAACCCAAACAGACCATCCATAATACCATAATCATAAAACGGAACCAAGAACGAAGAATCAACCATATTCATATGTTACAAAGCCTTACAGCTTAACAGCAACGTCTGTAATCTACTCTGTAACCCATTCAGCTTGAAAGTAAGAGTGAGGGCGGGAACAATAAATTTGCATATGAATCATTTCGCTTACAAAGAAGAAAATCTCACAAAAATATGATTCCCAGACATAAGGCAAAGTCATAAACTATTCAACTATCCAAAAATCAATCCATAGTCTCCAAACCAATAATTCGTACCAGTCGAATATTGTCGAACCTTTCAACGCACGCAATGTGTTAAATAATAACAAATACCCAAACAAGCTAGAAAAGGGCGGGCAAAAAAACCAAAAAACGTGCAGGTAATGACTCTGGCTGGAGAACTATATACCTTAATCCTAATGGCACTGTTAATGAATGAGGAAATAGCCCAAGTGTGAAGTTGAAGGCTATACTAACAAGCTAACAAGTACTTATAGATTCTATTCTTTACTTGTCTTTTCGGTAAAAAATCCTACTTGTCATCTCTATTAAGAGGTAATTAAGATCTTCTGCATCTATATTCCATTGTATTCCAGATGGTATTTGGGATTTGGCATTGACCGACAGTTTTTGCATGAAAATGAAACGCGTAATAAAAACAGGCTGCACGATACGAACGATGATAGACCGGGCTAATCAATGATAAGATGTACTGTTAAATGCAGGTATTCAGGTATAGATAAAATGCTATGAAGAGCGTTGAGGAGTTGACTGACGCATTGTATCTAGATACCTTATGAAATATCACACCATAATAAAAACAACATAAAAATCCTGATACGAGACTCGACACCGACACGACACTCAAATCCACTGATCTGGTGAAACAGGAACTAATTATACGCGTTTACAGTGCAGCAACTTTGCAGTCAGATTAAAAGATAATTCCGAGTCTAAGGAAATCCTGCTAAAATACCTACAAGTGCCAAATGCCAAGTGTAATCAAAATCATATAATGCATTTATAACGCTATTTCCGGATTGTTTAAGGCTACTCTCATGTTTTGAATATTAGGGGTATTTCATTTCGTAATGTAACACATTATGATGCGATACCGCCAAAATTCAAAACATATGAGAACAACCTTAACCTACGTCGCTACCATAACCCGGATCCCACATAGAAATAAAGAATTCTCTGGGCGTACAACAGTAAATTTCTACATATAATCTTTCCGCCATATAAGCTCCAAAACTGCATCTGTCTACCTACAGAATCCAACCACCAATTAACACCCATAATCCGATCTAATCCAGCTACTTGTACAAATCCAAAGGCATTCTTCAACTCCAACGGGACTCTTATCAATTTGTGCGGATTGCATACGAATCATTTAAAGAAAAAAACCTTGTGATTGAAGACGAACATGACATACAATACTTACACTTTAGTTCAACAAAAGCCGATAAAAAAAAACTGGACACCCACACAGGAATGCAAGTGGAAAAACATGAAATTAAGAAACGTTGTAATAAACCCCCGTCAAGTTCACTGCCGCTTTTTTTTGTTTCTTGGTCCACACGGTACACGGGATCACCTCACAATTCCTTTTAAAGATACAGATAAATGCAAAGGTGCAGTTTCAGGAATTGCATGATACTGTGATATTTGCTAGTTTCTCACCGCCCTATGCCCCTTATTGTAAAACGTAAACAAATTGATCCCAATTAACATTTTAAAATCTAACCCAGATCAAATATTTTTATAATTCCTTGTTATATCGGGTATGTAGTATATTCGAAAACTAGGCAAACTCGTTCATCAACGGGATACAATAATATTTGTACATAGAAATCGACAGGGAGTTGGATTTTTCCAATATCAGCCCACGCATATCTGTAAAACTTAATTATTTAAGGCTTGACCAGGTCAGGTTAAAGATGCCAGGGTCAGGCCAGGACCTATGATAATGTATATAAAAATTCTGTTCTTGTTCTGAATTAATAAATTAAGCACAGAAGTAACTGCTGCGTGGATTCATTGAACATTGAGTAAACATCCTGTCAATCATATTTCGATGTGCTCTTGTTGATGAACTTCAACTTGGCTTTATATGGAGTTACACGGAGGGAAAAGTTATCGACCCTAAAAGATTAGAGATCAGTCATAAAGAGACAAGTTGAGGTTAAACATGCCAGCAACATCATTAACTAAACAAAGAATAGTAATCAGTAAACTTTAACACTAAAAAAATCAGCTGCAAAATTCACAAATTAACCATATGGATTTATCCATAAGAATCGAACGCACCCTCAAATCAAGGAACTATTGCCGTAATCCGTAATCAAAATATAAAAACCAAACGAAAATCCTTTACAGATCATTGCACCGGAATTTTCAAGAGCTATTACCTGTGTAGGTTACAGCTGCTTTTTGCAAAGAGCCGTATATATACGGTTCATAAACTAACTTCGCCCTCTGTATAGGTGTCCAGGTCATAGCGTGATTCGTGCAAAAATGCTTATCAACTTCATAAATTAGCATTGGGTATTCGAGTTCCATAACAGAACTCCACCTCCACCCGTTTCCATGTACAAAACGCCATTTGTATATTTGCATATTTCTATCCTTAGGCAAATACTGCAAAGCCAAATGCCCTGTGATGCGACACTTCATTGATCAATGTATATTGAACGGATCAAAAAGCAAAAGTAACGTCCTGCCTTTTGAATGGAATACAGTAATATTAAATGGTACGTGTAAGCTGTATAGATATGCAGTTAAATGCTAAATCCCAGCACTCGTTGAGCACGGGATAGGGAGATGTCTCCATTTATTTATTTAGTACACAAATAAAAAGCTAATTAAAAACCACACAACCTAGCAAATGATGAGCGGGAAGCATTGATAAGAGGTCAATGAATCAAAACAACTACGAAATTAATACGTTCTGTACTTACGTACATATTACAAACCTTTGACCTATCACACAGTTAAGTGTATAACCTACGCTAAATTAGAATCATGTTTTCGCTGGCTTTACGCCATGGGTTTTTAAGAAACACGAAGCTTCTAAAAATGCACCAAATTTTGAATTCAACACGTCGCGCACTGCAATAAACGCTTACTTAACTGAAAATTTTTATAAGCAACCAGTCTATTATGAAATATGCTTTATTTTATTAAGAAAAGTGAAACACATTAAATTGAGTTTAATCAGCCTAAAGTACAATATAAGTACTCAAACTGTACTAGGTCGAAAAATAAGTTCAAGCAAAAAAGAAGTATTTTTACAAACAAGCACACGCGAAAACCTTACATGAAACAAGAAAATAACTGTAACGTAACTCACCAAAACAATGCAAATCCTCTTTCACCCAAGACAATAAAAAAAAACACCAAAAATTCTTCAAAAACAATAAAAGTATCCCAAACTATTCTTGTCAATCCCGAGCCCTTTAAAACACGAGAGTTACAATGAAGACAAAACGCACGAAAACACGGAGTATCGTTACAATTAACCCAAATAAAAACAAAGCCGGAAACCTAAATCCTAACTATTTACTACTCGTACTAGTCACAACTTGTATAAATTAGATCAAGCAAACATTTATTGAGCACACACGGGAGCTACTGGGACGTAATTTAAAATTCGAATGAGTAATACAATTTTTAATTTAATAGAACAAATATGATGTTCGTTTATGAAATGAAAAAATACGGATTCCCTTGTACACATGCTTCCATGTTCAGTGTCAAACAACAAATAGTTAATAGTAAAGTCCAAATTCCCATAACCATTTTTTAATTCTCCATAATACACTCCACTTTCAGCGTATCATGTAAACATGAGGATTAGGGAAGATGAGAAGCGAGAAGGGCTAGAGTACAATATACAATAGAAAATACCGCTACATTACTACGCCTACATCTGGTCCAACGTCCAAATGTCGACTGCAGCTTCCGACCATAGGCTAGCATAAACACAACATGTATTAAACAAGAAAATTGTACAGCATTTCAACACGACGGTAAGCGTAGAGACGGATACTGCAATAGCTTAAAACGGTCAAATATACTTGAAACCTCGGACATCATTGTCTCGTACGAAAACATGTCGCATAAGCCCCTTCTGGTCTAAACCAAAGGCCTATGTCCTATGTAGTACAAAATACTCCGCACACACGAATACCAAGACAAAGGAGACGTTAGTTTCCAGTGCGGGGGTTGACAGATGAGTATGATGAGATTATTCTATATGATAAGACAGAAGAACCAAATTTTTGCACTGAATCATCTCTCGATCCGGATACATGAATGTAATGCATTATGAATGAAAACTATGTACATCTGTGAACCTATCTTGAGACTCGATTTCGATGTCAAAGCTCTAAACCAAACAAACGTTGTTGGTTTCATCTTTCCGTCGTGTCCGTCAATGAGCCAGACTATCCTCACTTTTATGTATTTACTATTTACTAGCCGTACCTAATCTCTCAAACAGTTTTTTATAGTCTATTTCCGAACACCGGACGTAGGTTTTAAAGAGTGACATGTGATCTCTTGAGTCTTCTAGAGTAGTCTGATGAGTAATATCTCCTTGATGTTCATTGAACTCAAAAGGTCATTAAAATCAGAATAGACTATGGACATGGACATAGACAAACGAGTCTAATGACTCCAAAAGTACGATGGCCAGACGCATTTATGCAAAAGATTTCCATCGGGTTAATTAATCATATTTCCTATTGATTGATCTCCAAATGAAATCATTGACTTATAAAATATGCATAAATTTCTGTCAACCAGCAGCAGCAGCACCAAGATTTTCGTCTTAACAAAAGTCATCCGTCTTTAATAAAGCAAGTAAAAACAAGCCGGAAATCGAGGAAATGTCAACAAAAATCTCATCGAGCGCCGCAGTATACGGATCGAAAATTCCTATTGTTTTTTGGTCATTTGGGCATCTACAGATAGTCTAAGCCCCAAAACGCTTAGCTAGCTTTGGAGAAATGCTTTTTATACCGATAAAATCTCATTTTGCGAAGTCTGTTACGACCCCGTTATAACCTAACATTGAAAAATACAACCGAAATAGATAAAATTCATACCAATTTTGCCATGTGTCACCGAAAACTTTCAAAAATATATGCGAATAACCCAGTTGAGAGCGACGTCATGCACATCAGGGAAATCTAACCCAATTATTCATAACAGTCAAAAACTTTTAAAACTCTTGAATTAATTTTCGAACAAGTGAAAACCTTCCTATTTACTTAGGTACTCATCTCTACTGTTTACTGAATAACTATGTGCCTACTGTGCTCTCTGGCATGAGAGCAAATCATCATTTCAATTTCACTCTACATAATGCAAAGAAGCATGCACCATGCAAATCTAAATCGTAAATAGACTCATCCATCCTCCAAACATAAAACTCAAACTCATTCATAATGCAAATACCGCTGAGCAGAACTAAGGATAAACTCCTTTACGTCCTGTTACCTGTTACGAATGTGAATAATGCAAGACTGACGGAATAGAGCTGCGAAGAAAACATTAACAATAATTACAATTACCCTTACATTTAATAGACCAACCCTTCAAAACTCTCACTCTCAAAACACTACACAAATAAACAGAAACAGTTAAAATTCACGCTTGGTCTTCACCGCCTTACCTACTTAATTTAAATGAAACACTAAATACTTTTAGATTTTAAACCTGCACTGAATAACGTGAATATATACAGGAAAACTTCAAAATAAACAGACAATAATACGTGTGGTCTCTGATGAGAATACTGCCATGAATGACACATAGGCACTGAATAGAAAGTCTCATATTTCATTTCCGAGTTTTGGGGTAGTTCTTGTTTCCAAAAGCTATATTTACTTTACTCAAATTCCACTTATGAATATTTGATTTACAGGGTCCAAAACGCCAAATTACTTGAAACCGCTATATTACCTATATATGTGCATATCCCAAACGCTGACATAATTGCCTGTTGTGTGTACTAATATATATACTTAAGTAAGTAGAGTCGCTAGTCATCGATCGTCTGGAATTTGATATTATTTCAAAAACATTTTTATTTTTGCCAAAATGCCAGACAGACTCCATTATGAGCATTACGTAAATGCAAAGTTGGGATCTAAGCATAGCTTCAAACTCGTACATTGTTCAAATTAAATAAAACCTGGCAGCAGCATAATCTCCCAACTTTACGTACGAAATGCAATTAATATGTAGTCTTACGGGAAAGCACTTACCGCAACTCGCATGCAGTTCAACAAATTAATCTTTCATTCAATATGGTTAGAAAATGCGTCAAATAGTTTCACGGTAAGAATACATTTTGCAGTTGCATTTGGTATGCACGGTTTGGAAATAGGCAGCCCGGTAAATTTCAGGTCAGCATTTCTTTTAAACATGTTCGAACAAGAAGCACTCACATGTGCAAATTTAAGGGTTACAAATTCAATAATATTTACACAGACACCTGAATCAGGCTGATTAATTAGGTATATTTCAGGAAACGACTTAATCTTAAGATATCAGCTCGTGCCAGGCGTCGGTAAGTTCATTATTCGACCTGCACGTACGATAGGAAATTCCTATGGGTATTCTATGAATGCATTATATTTGCACGACGCTTCAACCCAATCTAAGAAAGGAGGGATATCTCTATTTCATTAATCTTGTCTTGTCTATAGTCCATGCTCAAGTAGTAAATCGACGCCAAAAATCCAATCCAATTCGCTATTCAGACCACCGGGCCTAGCCTGAACATTGAGCATATGCTTTGTATAGAATTCAGCGAACCTTGCAAGTTGCAGGCGTTATAGATCATTTCCCACCCGTCAAGACGACAAGATACAAACGAGGATTGAGGCATTATATTCCAAAGCCTTCTGCACTGCTGCTGCTGGTGTAGAAGACCTAACAATAGAAGGGACGAACGTAGAACTGACCACCCTTGAGTGTCCAAAAATAGTCAGTCATCAATCTTAATGGGAAATCAGCATTGGAGAAAAGCATCATTCATATTATGGGTAACCAAAAACTCAACCATGGTCAGTCTCGGCTCAGGCCTAATAAACGTATAAAGAGCCAGAGGAGACCAACGTATAACGATTATGGATAACTGTAGCCTAGCCCAAAAAAATTGTATAGTCTTCAAATGACTCAGCTATAGACAATCAGCCTAAGGTCTGAGCAAATAATCAAACTATTTACAATGAACCCATGTTGAGTAATAAGTTATCAAGTTCTAATTTCAGGCAATAAACACCTGTACTTAAATACAAAATACAACGCAAAAGTAACGTCAATTTCAAATCAATGGCTTAATGAAGCGTCAGGTTTATAGTTTACATATACCTACTAGGTAAACTGCTGTCACGTTCTGCAGAAAGTATTGCAGTATTCACATGAACGGCGATTTACAAATAAATAATTACGTAATTAAAATATTGATCATCCAATCATGCCCACATGCACTGCTCATGTCCATCTGGATCCAGCATCCAGCAAATTCTAATTCTACAAACCGAATACGAGCAATTCTGATATATGGCACCACATGTCGCCTGTTCTAAGCCATCCCGATGCCGTAGGATCATTCTATACAACCCTGTATATCGCTTACACTAACAATTAACTAATTAGTTGTGCCAAACGCAGCGTAGCCCGTCCAGGCCTGGCTGCTTGAACAAATATCAAACAAATTCACTTTCTTAATTGACGATAAAAATACAATGTACAAAGTTAATAACACTAAAATTTAAAATACAACATAATTAATACCTACCTTACCCCTGTCTGATCCTCATTCTCCTTCAACCGTCACACTTAACAACTAAATATAGTCACACGTCAAACTTTAAATTCAAATGTTCAAAACCTATAACCTTACACACATACAATTTCTCTTGTTCACACGCCCCCTACCTTACCGATTTCTTTTTTTTTTCATGTCAAAAAATCTAGTAATGGAGAAGCTCCTAACATCCCCTGTCTTCACCTTGTACCATTCATCAAATTATAGACCCCAGCCCAATGTTAAAGAAAATCCCCCAAATGGATACCAGCATGTCATGTCATGATGGGAACCTATCTAATTTCTACAGGACATATCGGACATCATGCATCTACTACATTTACAGTAAGTACATGAATATCCATCTATGAAAATGTCAAAGTTTTCCACCAAAAATAGTTTGGATCCAATCATGACAGCTATACACACCAAACAGCTCACCCCATGGCTCAATACATATAGCACGCATTCCACCGGAAAAAACTCAATTAAATTACTAACGACATCCGAGACGGACAAGACAGGGACTTTGCGTGCGAAAATCCAAAAAGTCGTCACCGGCATAATCAATTGAGTGATAGGAACCCTTCTGGCCATTACTATTAGTACCACGGAACACGGAGAGATACGAGCTAATAGCTCACTGCTGGCTAACGCTAACGCATTTAAATAATTCACAAATTCGAGTATACACCGACGACGCGGCGTTCATTTAACTACACATTTTTCGAAATCCCACTACGCTACAAACCTATATATAATTACAAATTTTAGCGAAATTCCGTTTGAAACCGTTCCAGGTCCCAGATACATTATTCCGCTAGCCTATTTCTAACCCAATAATTGAAACCTATTAATCATACACCTATATCCAATATCCAACAAAATACAAAGTCAATTTTGCAGAACACGCACGCATAACACACGTACACTTTAGCGGCCTGGCCACGTGGAACTCCTCGTTCTCGCTTGACTGACCGCCAACAACGCATACGGCCCATTTCCCTCAAATCAGCACTTATTTAACTGGTTAATTCAATTTGGAATTGACGTCTTATAGCATTAGATTAGATCTTTTACTTGAATTCTACATTGTACCATATAGCCTTGTAGACCAGCAGACAGACCAGTTGGGGATCGGGCTTTTTGTTGTACATGAGGCTTTATACAAAATAGTGTCAATGCCAATGTTACAAAATCAGAGCTTCGCCTCTCGTCCTATCTCATCGTCCCAATAAAAAAAAACAGCATCTCTCAAGTGAAAGGAGCGTGAGATCTCTGGCGTCCTATTGACAATACAACAAAGATCTATGGGAGTCAGCCTCAAAAACATAAGCCATCTGCCCCATGGTATTACTCACTCTCGAGAGAATCAACGAACGACCACTTAAGTGGGACCACCTCTCGCCAAAAATAATATTAGTAAAAACACAGTAGACACCATACTGACAAGTACTTTTCTTGGGAATCCATGTGCTTTAGCACCCAAAATCAAACAAAAAACACAATATACGAGAAATATTACATTTTATTTGAATTTGAATAACACCCTGTCCTGACCACTAAGACTATAATTACCGTAACTAATTCCATATATTGAACGGTCAAATTCTTATTTCAACAAACGGTCAAACGAACGAATGACCGTTATAAATAGAGTGACTGACAATGACAACATATGCCTATTCAATGTTACTTAACAGAATAATCATCATAACAAAAAGCAATTTGTAAAACAGTACAACCTCCTACACGCCTTATGGGAGTAACGCGGTTTTACATTTTTACACATAATGAGGCATGACAAAAGCCAAATTGCTTCAAAGGACACAAATATTCTAAACAAAGTACTTGGTTAATCTTATTTGAAAAACTATTGCAAATTGTCATCATAAACTTAAAGGCCAGGCTACTAAAGAACATTTGACAAAAAGGACAGATGAAATATTATGTCAAGGTCAAACATGTGCGTCGTGTCCGTCTGCTTTAAAACTAACATAATATTTTAGTTATTTAGCATTATACATAATGCTGATGTACGACGTCGTCGTAGTTATTATATGTAAAAATGACACTTCCAGGGTAAATACCCAAAAATTGCAATAGTCAAGATCACACTGCTGAGCTAGAGACTTCAATATTTCAATTATTTCCCATAGCACATGCACTTATATGGAAAGCAGTCGACAAGTAAAAGGATTAGGAGCTAATTACATAATGACTCTGACTCTGACATCCACCTTGGGTTCAATTTCATGAAAAACTTTCGTTGTAGTCTAACCCTGACCTGTCCAAAAAAATATACGAGTAAAAAAGAGACCTACACCCTTTATTAACACCATGTCACATTGAAAATTGACACAAGTTCACCACTACTACTGTCGCCGACGTCAAAACGATACTTAAAACTCGGAATAAAGCTACGACGATTGGGCTAACCAGTCGTTCTACAGATATGCCCTTATTCGTGAACTATACGATCATGATCTGATCTCATTGTCACACATATAGCACAAATGCAAACTTGCAACTTGCCCAATGAAATTCAAAATCAAAGGCTAGGCTAACAAATCACAGATCAGACTGAGGCAGTGACTTTTAACGTTTTATTGTACTTACACACACCCTAAAATGAACCATGCCGTAGTCGGCGTCCTCGTTTAATTAAGCGTCAATAATAGGTAAACCAATCTCAGTCATGTCCCATGCCTGTCCATGTAAAAAAGTAATAAAAAAACTGTTGGAGGATTTACTACCCTCATCTCATCAGTGAATATTATTTTTTTCATGAGGTCATTCTTCCCATATACTCAACATGGAGAGCGTTATTCCAGCGCGTTGAGCATAACCAGAACTCAATAAACCGGACTAATGCAAAATGGAAAAGTTAAAATCTACTTTGCTTATCAATTAGGTTGCTGTAAGTTGTAATATGTGGCCGAACACGTGTAAGCATTACATAGTATGATTAATTACGATACGAGGATGAGACTTGATTGGAAACCAAACCAGAAGTACAGCTGGGCAAGTATTAAAAAGGCAGTACTTTATATCAAAGTTCAATTTCCTGCAGCCAGTATCTTAATCCAAAATGGGATATTGCTTATACTTTAGACTTCGTACGTGCATAGTTACATCAAAGCCATGCACTGTTCACAAAAACACTAAAAACGGTGTTTGTATTTTACAATGCACCTACACATACATATGCCGCTTGCTTGTACTTAATCTCTTGTGATATTGATTCATGGTATCATGGTTCAAGTTTCTGGCTAGACAGACAGGATATTAAATATGTACCTACGAGGACTTTAAATATTTAATACAGTTCAGTTCAATGTTCGATGTAGCAAGCACAAACCATAGTAATATTAAATGTCGGAAGAAACTGTAAAACTTGAAACGATTTGTAGTTTGGAGACGCCTTGTTCACAAATAATGCATCGGTAGGTACTTCTGCACAATAATGCATCACTTGCATAAACGTGCTAAGCTAAGGAAGCATTACTTAAATCTGCCAGCAAATTGCAAACAATAAAAATTTATAAACTATGCACTAGGAAGTTCAAGCTTTATAAAAAGCCGACTGTCAGCTTTGTCGTCTAAAACACGTAAATGCATTACACAATCGACTCAGGAAAAGACATCATTTTTCAAACTTTATATTCAAATCAGTATAAATTCTCAATACATAAATTCAAACAATCACACAGACTCACTCAAATACAAAAATATGCACAATTCTACACTTGAATAATATTCAAAAAATATAACATACTCAGGGTGTCAGGTATTTCCAGGTCCAAAAGTCAATTGACTCCTTGCGAGAAAATCCGGAACTTGTCACAAGTGCTTGTAGTAAAAGTATTCAGTAAAAGTCCACGTTCAAATTGTTTAAACTCACAATGACCAGAAGTCTGGTCAATTCCAGTACCCATACTAAATTCAAATATGAATTTTTAGTTCCATAAAATAACTCACGTTAAGTAAGAAAACTTGAGGAATAAATGTTTAAACTTTTTCTAAAATCTCTGCAGAAATTGAAGCCACGCCGCACACGATCCCTAATCCAAACTCAAAGTTGTACTGTTACTGTCCGTATCTGTACAATTACTTGTACGGCTTGCTATTGTTGCGAATTACGAAAATGCTGAAGAATTGAGACCTCTACAAGTACAACCCTCTCAGAGATTTAGCAAACTGAATGCGAGTTGGCTTGGTTCTTCCCTTGGATTTGCCTTTTGCCTCTGGAGTACTAGTGTAAGGGAAATAATCGTAAACCAACAACCAACTCGGGCGTGTATCGTATTCGTATCTGACTAAACAGAAAATGCAATGCAGCTCTGCAGAGTTCTCAGGTCTTACTGCAGTCCGTTTCATCCGTTCTGTGTCTGTCCCTCTAGTTTATGGTTCAGCGTCAAATACTGACCCATCATCAGCTGGATTGGGTCGAAATGAACGAGTTTTCACTGTACACGAATGACGGACAGATAGTAACAAGAAGAAAGAAAACCCACACGCCAACACCTGATTTTCTTATACGTCAAATACATTTAATCTTGTTATTTTCATTTAAGGCTTCTTCATACATCGGGAACACACTTTTGTTAATGTTCACCATAAAAACAGTATTTTTTCACCTGGAATGGAGTAAAAATGATTTTTGGGTATTCTTATGCCTAACGTAGAATGAATATTGCATGACACTCAATTCACGGCAACCAAATTCTAACTTAGTTACTTATTTTTACAAAATGTGGCAATTGTCAATTCAGTCATGACTATGACATGAGAACTGAGATAATACAGAGGAAAAAAATATTAGCAACATAGCAAATTCGCGCCACGCACCTCGTAGATTCAAGCCCTATTCATAATCCATGTACAACTTCTAGACGTATACAGAAGTTTCCTACAATATTTAACTAGGTAGGTAAAGAATAAAACGATTCTAGGTTAAAATTACTGAATTTCTGTACGATTTTAAGAATAAGTAGGCTCAACGGGCATATTGCTATCACCCAAACTGAAACTGGAAAATTACAATGCTTATTGCTCATGTTCATGTTTCATGTTCCAAAGATATGTTTGTCAAGTTCAACCAAGCCCGGCCCAAAGACAAGACAATACATTGTATTCTGTTTTCTCTGGATGGACGGACCTAGCTGGAGTGGAGCATCATGACAAATTACCTTGCTCACGTTGAACATGAGCCGAAACCAGATAGTAATTTCTCATCGTCCTCTAGTGTGGACACGAACATATTTTAGCACCTTTTAAGAAAATTGAGTTTTGGTTTCAGTTTAGTCGTGCGTGGAAGGAATTCTTATTAAAAATTCTAATTAGAATAAAATCGACCTGCTCTGTACAGTCAACAAAACACGAATCAATACATTATTGACTTATTGACATTTAAATATGCATATGAAATATGAAACGAAACTATATGTAGTCGGACGAACTGGATAACATAACGCTAAGACTATTTGAGCTTATAGGCTATAGTCATGGAAATCTTAGATAATTAACCAAGATTTCAATACGGCCGGATTATGAGTTTAGAATTTTCGGCATTTGCATATATTTCAAGCGATTTCTCATAATAAGTCAATTTGTAATTTTATAATATTTTCAGTGACTAATTCATTGATTGATCAAACTAATTTCCTGTGCGACAATCTAAAGCTTGTTAAGTGTCTACAGCCCTGGTATTACAGTTGAAAATGTAATTCGCAGTTCCGAATTATTAATCATAAATAATTCTCTGAACCTTATCTCTGTAAACAGACACGGAAATGACAAATAAATAAAACATTGAATGCAAATAAACCTAGTTTTACAGTTTACAACAGTTACAAAAAAATCCAAATCTCGCACGTCAAATCAAACATCCAAT
Source organism: Ceratophysella denticulata (assembly GCA_034694925.1). NCBI lineage: Eukaryota > Metazoa > Arthropoda > Collembola > Poduromorpha > Hypogastruridae > Ceratophysella > Ceratophysella denticulata. The sequence continues at coordinate 31,378 of JAQFYT010000045.1, forward strand.
ATCAAACTAAAAGCCTGAATAAAACAAATACTGTTCCACTGATTTGATTGACATATTTGCAACCTAAATCTGCCAAAGATAGACAAAGCTAAAGCTGTATCTATGTAGCATACAATATATCCCCGGATTGCATTACGCAATGTGCACCATGTGCAGGACCAGTCAATTATAATTTATAATTATCTAATCATTAAAAAAATCGACAACAATGTCACTATCAAGACCCTACTGATCTCTATGACTAATATAAGGACTTGAAACTGGCTCATCAGCTCTCTAGCTCCAATAATTAAATAATTATAGCACTTGATTGGATTAAATCAAACAAACGTGTGTATCGAATTTCCTTTACCTGTTACCACTGCAGACCTTTCATTTCCACTAACCAAAACTTGTTATTCACACGGAATGCAGTTTTTTAAGGATTACAAAATAGGTAAAAGCCTGATACGAAAAACGTCGTAGATGGTCGTATCAAAATTCAATAAATTTTTATATCACCTTAGTTTGGACAAATTACATAAATGAGCTCACTCAAAAAAGAAGCCACAAAAGCCGCAACAACGTTTTATCCCAATCACGATCAGCTCCGTTTATGTCCATTGTCACTAATAATAAAATTCGTATTTGTTTATCACGCTCAGAGCTTAAAAGTCTCGTAAATTCTATCAGACAACAAATAAATTTTGGGAGGAAAAACAACCAACAATCAAATCAACTTGTTTGGTGTGAACCTGAAATTCAGTCCTTTGTATTCATGTATTTCTTGGCTCGGATGTCAGATTAGATCAAATATTAATTTTGAAAAACAAGAATATTAACACCTGTCACTTGTCCACAAATACAATTCAGTAAACATTCCAAAGTCCGATGTCCAATATGGTATATGGACGAAAGCTAAAGCTTCTTTTTCAATTTACGCATTATACGTTGTTGTTCCGCTAAATCAAATGTCCCTGCGTTAGGTTGGGTGTGCGCCAGTACACCTGAAAAATATATTATTGTATTAAATGAAGCGATTTATCTAATATGTAATACAGCAATAGCTTGCGATCCTATTTCCGACATTCTGAAAGCGGAACAAAAACCAAGATTTTATAAGTAGGGAAAAATGGGAAAAATACAATCATCCTGTTTAGGTTTGAACAGAATGCCGTATGCCGTTATTATGCGTAAAGACTGCAACATTGTAGATATGCGTGTATCGTGTATCATTTACATGACTTCACGCATAACAAAGTACAAACAAATAGAGGAAATGCGGGGAATTCATTTTGCACGCACGTATTTAGAGATTAAAAATAAAAATTTTTAAGTTAAGTATTGTAAAATTGTCACGGCTTTGATCTGAAATGTCTATGTGAAAGATATTACTGTAGACAGTGAAACCTTACAAATCGTCAATTACTACTGAACGACAAGAGATTAACGTTACGCGTGGCGTAGGGCCAAATGACACATTTTCACCCAGTGTCTTTCATATATCGTTATGAACTCGAGATTAATCATTTCAATCTGAGATTCTCTGGAATTTGGATTTACTAAACAATTACGTCGCCAAAAGACTGGAATTCGCTAAAATTGAAACGGCAGAAGTTGAATCGCCTAAGTAGCTTAAATTCATATCGGCTACGAATATCTCCTTAGGTACTGAAAAAATCTGCCTGCTCGCAGATTGGGACCAGAATGTAATATGGGATTCAAGATTTTTCATCGTACAACGATTTTGCTTTGAGTAGACATTCAATTCATAAGGAGAACGACAAGAATTATCGCATCAGATCCTTCTGGTACTGGTAAAAAAGCGTGCTTGACAGCAGCTTGGGACCAGAAGGATTGATAACTCAAAATCAATATGAGCCTTGGAAGTTCGTTATCGCGCAACGATTTTGCTGCGAGTTTTAAAACGCATTCATTAGAATCAATGCGGACAGACAAAAAACGAAAACGGGGACTATCCTATAAGACCCATCCAGTTAAAATCAGCTGTACCCAACACGTTGATTAACGTAATATTACGAATTTCGGATTGATCTTATTCATATTATGCCATGAACATACGGCAACTAGCTCAAAATTGTAAAATCCGTAAAATAAATCCGGTTAAATCGTGTCAGACTCAGCATCCTGGTGACCCCAAATACCCAATCATCGGTCAAACCACGTGCTCAATGACCACGAGAATTCTTTCAAAACACCTCTGCATTTCAAAGCTAATCTTAATCTTCATCTCAAGCTAGTTGGTCCATTCAAATCTACAAAATAATCCTGCCATGTGACAGGAGAGTGGCATCAGTGATGCATGGAGAATGGGGTTCCTAATAGTCCAGAGTCATGAAAATGCTCCCAATTTGGTATTGTCCTTTTGATATGCTTTGGAATCTGAATCTAGTATATATGGTCCGTCATCCCAGGTCGCATTTGGACTTCGAGTTTCAGTGAAAACGAGTCCATAATTTATTCCGATTTATGGAATCCATTATGGACATAATACGAACAAACTTCCTCACATCAACCTCTCCTAATCTTATCTAAAGTTAATTATTTATGACCCTATCTTCTTTCAATGATGCTGGAGAGAGAACAGAAGGCGATTTCAATTGAAAATTCTTTCAACTCCCCCGTTTAGGTGCTGACTCCCGGTTGGGCCAACACTATAAATTAGTCAAGTTGATTAGCACGTAATTTTTTAACACGCTCACCGGCGTGTGTATATGTTAGCGCATGTGAGTATTCAAATTTCAAATTCTACAGAAATCGTCATTGTTAACACCGTCATCGAATATTCAGTGCAATCGGTATCGATATATCGAAACTAGGTGCTAATTGAAGACAAACTTCTGGAAATTAACGTTGTTGCACCTTGAAATAAAAATAGGTTGGGATTTCCAAACAACGCACTAAGAAACTGCATTGGTTCCAGTAACTGCAATTGCCCGTTGCTCATGTCAATTAACCGCACCCCCCATTTCACATTCAAAAAACGAAAAACCGCAACATACTGGATTGGATTTTGTGATTAAATCCTAAATCTTACTTCATACTTGTTAAACTTATATAGACAAAAGAATTTTTATGAGAAAGCCAGGTGGTGTTCTTTTGACGTCGATCATTTTGTTCGTTCAATGTCCATGAACTCTAAATTGACAGTTTAGTATCTTAATTTGTAGAGCGTCTGTTGCGTGCTAAGTAAGTACAAATCGAGACAAGCAAAGAAATGAATAAATGGATATTTAAAAAAAAGTTATCACTATTAATACCTAATTTAGTAGTAGAACTAAATTGGAACCAGTACCAGTTTATGTTCGTCCGTAAACACAATAGAACACATATGAACATGATCATGAAGTAAATCACGGAGGAAACTTGGGACCGAAATTCCAGAACGAAGTATCAGGTATCTATGGCAGCTGTCAAGTTAACAATTTAAAGAATTACAATATACGTGCACTTACTTGCACGCCTATCAATCTAAGTTTAGTGCCTAGCTGATTTACGCAAAATAATTCAAGGATTTATGTGCCTATTAGTAGCGATTTTTCCACTATCAAGTCATAGATTTTTATGCACACGTTTTTCGTTTTAAATTTATAGGCAATACAAAAAGTGATATTGCTAATCAAATTAACACGAAATAACAAAAATAGCAGTGGCTACAGTGCCAACGCCAACCCGGGCAGCATATTTCCATACTCCATACCTTACATGGCATTTGTAACTACGGTGTACATTCTTATGGGAGTCAAATTGTCACATCGTAGTTGCAAATGTCATGTAGGGTTTGGAAATATGGGCACAAGTTTGATTCGATTTGGATGAGTAGGGAGTTTAGCTGTGTTCCGGCACTGTGAAACCAGCGCGAACCCCAATTTCAGTATTTTGTAAAGTAAGAATACAGTAGTACAGTAGGTATGTCATTTTATTTTAGACAATGCAGATTTGTACAGTTCGTCCGCCGCAAGCATAATAAATTCAATTTCTGCATCTGCAAATCTGCGATTGGAAATACGAAATACCAATGGCAAGTGAGTCCGTTGATGAAAATCCATCAAATAACAACTAAAGCTTCAACATGGAGTCACGTCCGTACCCGTACATGGTACATACCACTAGTAAGTATACACAACATATGCCAAATTAGAAATATAGTGAATTGACCCAGCCTGACAACAATGCTTTCAAAGACGGAGCCTGAATGAGAACATGGGAAGATGCCCTTATATAATAAAACGTAATTGACGAGATTATGATCTCATCATATCTTCTGCATGGTAGTTGCTGCCAGTGCCGTGTGGACAGGGAAGACCACACCAGAAATCAAGCTGTTTTTTCTTCATTATCCACCGCTTCACTTCCTCTACCACCCTTGTGCTTGTGAATGAGAACTTCATTCAGCAAACCTAAGCCTAGACTATTGACCTTTACCTTTTCGTAATTGGGATTTCATAATTGTATTTTCAAATTCTGAATTGCAGTGCAATTCGTTTCACTTCGTTTAAATAGCACAGAATACAGAACCAGCCTGGCTCAGCTAAGAAATCAAACCACAAACCAGGTGTAGGCGGAAATCATTCACACTAATTATTGCTTGCATTACTGAGTTTACTTAATACAAAAGCCCACAGGTCCCGATGAACCTGTTCCTCTCCAGTTTTATATCAATTAGGAAGAAATATGTCTGCAAAATTGGAAAATGAATATGAACAAATCTCAACCGAATACGTGATCTCAATGTCCTCGAGGAAAACACATGCTTTTCCTTCCGCACCCATGAACAACCTATACAATTATCACGAATTTGGGAGATAAGAACAATTAAAAATTAAAATTGATTTAGGATCTACTCAATTCATCATTCCAGACGTCTGTATCAAAAGATCTCGAAAATAAGAAACCTAAAACTCAGGTCGGGATACCAATTATGAACACGAAAAGATTCAATAAACTGATTCGCGTCTCAACCGAGAAGTTTATTAGCACCAAAAATCGTGAATAATACAAGAATTTTTATGAAATTTTTTGGCAAACTCCGATAGTGCTAAAGATCCATGTAATTTTTGGCAGAATCTTGAATGAATAACTGCACTGCCTCGACTACTCGACTCCCAGCTTCGTTTTACAATGAAAATGAAATGCATATTTATACCAATATTTCATTTTCATGTTCTTGATTGATGCAGAAGTCGAATTATATGGCTTTCTCCAATTGACTAACAGCGCCTAGTCTACCGTTTCTCGCTAGGCAAAAACCTCGTATGCGATCAACTCGAAGGCGTTCGGAGTTTAAAATGACTTTTACCTCAAAATAGCGATAAGTAGGTATATAGTACAGTACCTCATCTCATACCATGTACCAAGGCAATCGTTAATTCAATTAAATATGAAGTGTACCTGCACTGCATAGATTTGTCGAACCCAAATGGCACTGATGACGACAAAATTATTGTTATTATAGCCAACCGGAACCGGACGTACAGAACGAGAACCTACGACTACCGACTACCATACTATTACACAGTATATTTACGAATGGATTAGTCAATCAATACGAATTACCTGACCAAGATCAATTACATCTTAAGTTTGGATATTGGGTGAGGGAGGAAACCATAAAAATACTGCACACAAAATTAAGTGATCTAACTTTGTCCAAGAATGTCTTATGACTCGATCGTAATGAACTTGACTTTGTCAGAAGAACATGAGCACATCGTGGAAATCATAAACCTAGCCCTTTAACTGAACCTATCAATTACACCGTGTCTATACATGGACTCCACCACGTCTCAAAACGGACTTCGTAATCATCTCCCACTTTGTACATATTCTGTACATTGACGGCATGTGGGAAAAGGAAGAATAATGGGAGCAGACTGAGTGAAGTGAAGATAGAGCAAACATATCTTAGTTACTTACAAAGAATCGAATCGTGCTCGTGAGTGCACTTGAATTAAGTTTTTTCCAATTTCCCCAATACCCAATTAGATCAGAAGGTTATTTCATTAATTTAGAAATGAACCCTACTACCATACGAACATTAGAACTTCCATAGTCAAAGTCAATGCCACAGTCAACCTCCGCCAATTCTGGCGGTCATCAGTTAAGAGTTTTTAAATTGAAACATAATGCATTATCCATGTAAAATGTTATGCTCTCGATGACTTCTGGGGGTTGACACGGTCATCTTATGTCTTAAGTAATACTTAACTAAATAAGTAACTTAATTATCTTAGCATTGAGCTGGTAAACCAGGTAGCTTGTCTTCTCACAAGTCGCAATTGCATTCAACGTGGACTTGCAACATTAACCTTACCCGATTGACGTTTTGCCACTTGTCAAATTATTTTGCCCGCAGATTTGTGGTCAAAATTACACGTATTGTATGCATTTGATACTAACTAATACTTACAGCTAATGCTAATTATAAGAGTAAATCATACCTGTGTTGAATAATTACCGACTTCGCCCAAATTTCATATTCCTGGAAATACAAAAAAATCACACATACGCCAAATACGCTGTATGCACGCCCAAACTACGTATGTGGTATTACCTTTGTACAATACAAAAGCGTGTTAGGCATAAGCATAGTTAAGCATGTAGTATATATTTGACATGTTTTCATCTGCGTAAATTGCAGTAAAATTAAGACAATTACATTTGCATTTACATCTAAGCCTTAACTGTAAGTTTGTTTTGTTCCGTAGTAAATTATCCGTTGAGCCTAGTCTATAGCCCATATAATCCATATTATCCCATTACAGGTTAGATTAGACTATGATGACTAACTAAATGTAAGTTAATGCCGGAAGCTCATGCTCTGTTTTTGGAGTAATTAGAGTGAGCCGTGATTTGATCACGTTCTTGTCTGTCCCACAACCCACACGCACTCACGACGATGCCGAAAAGTCTTTAAATAAATAAAGAGCAACAATGGACTAATTAATGTCCGAACGAGAATTCAGAAAAGGGTGTGGACCTCACCGCGTCACAAGGATACACATACATTTTGGCGAATCTGTAATCTATAATGTAACCTGAAACCTCAACTATCAACATTAAACTGTAACCTTTGTAAGAGTCACTCATCCATTCATTATTTTTTACTAGGAAATCCAATTTCGATTACAATTATAGGGAAATATTGAGATGGAATTGAATTCAAATAAATTGTATATTGAATCTGGCATATCTGAATCCAGTAATAGCAATACTTTGTTCTTGTACATCTTTCAGCACTCTAATCTACACCACTAAATGTCAAATGAGTCAAGATCATTTAGATTTGATATCGGGAAGAGTCGCTCATGATTCCCCATATATAAATATAAACTTAGAAACTCCAAAACATTGATTGGTGATTGACCCTCAGTCTGGGCATGAGCGTAACAAATCAACAATAGGACATGGCACATTAAACCAAGTCCAAGGGAACAAAAATTAAATTACGGCTTGTACTGTAATGTTCACACCTTTAGCTTCTTCCGCTACAGAAAATAGCATGGGGTTCTGCGTTCTCCATTAAAAATAGCGCACCTACACACGACGGACGACGGAAGTGATTATACCCAACATCAAAATTACAATTCGGTAAAATTACACTGCACAAATTGTCATCGCCCTGTCGATCCGCAGGGGTTCCCTTGAATTGATGCATTGATAGCCTATGTTAATAGTGTGATAATACATGGCTCATCATTGTTGTATATTCAATACTGAACTGACTTGAATAATAAATATGGAGTGAACATCCTGACAGAATAGCCAAGCAGCCTGCGTTTGTTTGACCAAACCCCAAAAATAATTAAATAGCAAATCAAGAATAGATATACATAGGAAATATCAAAGCCTGTTTACATCCCAGAATTTGCATATGGTAAATGACGAGACCGCCGGTTCCAAATTCTATAGGAAATTCAACCCGGAACCCCGGAAGTAGCAAACGAATAGCTAGGGTCAAAGGTTAATATACAACATCACCCGTGCATAGGTAAAGCACAGGAGGGCGTAGGCGATTATTTAGAACCCAGCCCAGTTATCTTACGAACTACAATACAATACAATGCACACAGTTAGAATTTCCGTTGCATTTTTTAAGCGAAAGAGTAACTTTATCTTATGGTCGCAGCTGCGTAAATTGAAGATATGCTAATGTCAAGAATTAATCTGAAATCACCGCTAATACTTCGAGTTCGCAGAATATTTGTATCCTCTTTGCGAAAGCTCAAATTCGCGGTACTACTCGTGATTACAATGTGACCCTTATGAACCATTATCGAGTTTGGGCTGATTTCGTGTCAATACTCAGCATCATGCGCCTGTTTAGGTACTTTGATCTCAATATTGCGTGAAACCTAAGACAAATTACCTAGAATTCCACGTTAACGATAACAGGGTTACGAACGTACAGGATCCTACGTCTACCTGCTACCTCAATAATAGGGAATTTAGGAATGAGACAAAAAATCTCAGAAGAGCCGAAAAGTCTAACAAACTCATCTAAATGATTCACCGAAAAAGGGTTTCCAAAAATGGAAAATGGCTCCTGGCTAAAATACGTCTTCTGGCCATAACTTTTCCTTTTTTTCTACGGAAACATCCAACAACATAACAGGTAACGTAACAGGTTTAAGTTCTAGGCACCGCACCTGACTCATACTCATGCCGATTTTTTTTGCATTAATTTTAAGTACAGTAGCCTAGCATGTTGTGGCTGGATTGGATTTGCAACTTTCAACTACGAAATATGAGGAGGCAATGACTGTCAAACTTTACCCGCCCAGCCCTACCTTAGATTCTGAATCTGCATAATAAACCTAAGTTTCAGTAAATTGAAATTGCGTCTTGTTTTTTAGGTTATTTACCTCTTTAGCACTTAATTACGGAAGTTCATATACCCTAATTAGGAACTACTGCGGGTTAAAAGGGTCAGCCGTCCTCACCTCAGCAGAAATCTATCGTACCTATTTAACTCGAACCTGAGTAAAATCCAGTTGGATGATATTCAGAGGATTTACGATTTGAGTGTTGTTTTTATTTTTGTAAGCACCGAGTACTGAGTTTGTCTTGACGAGACGACAAGTTAACATTTTTTAGAATTCAATATGGAATATTTTTAAGTTTTAAGTAAATAGAAATGACTATTTGTCTAAATACCGCGTGCGTACTAGTAAGTATATGTAATGAATATCACAGATTTGTTTGACTCATAAGCGAAGATTTTCACTCTTGAGATCTTGGAAATTTACAGGTAAACAATGCAATGAAAAGTGTAAAGAATTCAAATCAGGGATTGTTATAAGGAGGAAATGGGTTTGGGTTTAGGAAATGAAGATTTAGGAAAACAAGACGTTATCGTTATGTTAAAAAAAGGTCGGAGTAAGGAATTTTCCGTTGAACGTTTTCGTCCATTTGAGTCTTGGGACCTATATTGAATAAAATAAATAATATGATTGTGTCAGTCACGGCTTTTCAAAGTAGAGCAAAAGGGAGGTTTAAAGAAGATTCTTTTGAGTTTAGGCTTCTTTTTAGAGAGATTTTACGCTGTGGAACCTGGAATTTACCCATCGTACAGTCATACAACATACTTCTCCACACGACCGGTTCCTCAGATCATCCGCAAAACTTTACTCATTTCAGTATGACATGACACTCTGCGCTGGTTGGATTTCAATTGACAAGTTGCTCAAGCTCAACGTTCAACTTATTCAATTTTACTTCTAGGGGATATGCTTAATAATGGCGATGTCGTCAAATCAATACGGTATTATTATGGGTACGCATGGATTTATAATTATTGAAGATTGAAGCTCCTTACCTGCGATGACGCCGACGCTCATGATGGTCACTGGAATGGGAAGGAGAGCGGTGATGAGAATTGTTCCGGGTCTCGTAGATTTGGACGTGGGATGTTCCAGGTGTGGGCGGTGTAGCGTCGCGTCGTCGCTTCCGATGATAACGATGATTGTCCCTCGGTGAGTTGCTCCGGGATCGGGTCCGATCATAGCTCGACGTCGACCTCTTCTTCCTCTTTCCTTTCGGCATCTGGAAATAAATATTTATAAATAAATGTACCTATTAAGAATATATCAAATATCAACTGCCAGTCATCAAAATGTGTAAAATAGGTCACAAATACTGTATTACGCTTAAACTTAAAGGGTTAAGTATGGTTATATATCAAAGTAGTACATTAAATATATCACATATTAGGATTAGGAATCTCGAAACGTGTAAATGGGCAGGATTTGAAAATCCTAGTAAAAGGCGCATAAATTAATAACACTATGAAAGCCGCTAATAGCTTATGAAAGAACTTACAGCAACGCCTGAAAGCAGTCAGCAGTGGGTATTAGTTCTACATGAGTTAGAAACTCTTCTCCATGAAACTGAAAAGCGACTGAACCAGGCCAGAAGGTTAGGTTAACCAAACCAGGCTAGGTTAGAAGCATGAAGGACGAAAGAAACTACGATTGAAAATTAAAAATTTGACAAAATCTAAAAAATCTAAATAACAATGACGAGAAAGTAGCAAGAGACCTTCCCTTGAAATTTTAGAATTGACAAGCTAATGACAAAGAAATAAAAGAATAACTGCCTTATGAATATGAACGCACTGAACCCAAAGCACGTAACACGTGAGCACTGCCACGGCCACGATTCTGGAATACATTATGCCATCCATATGCGGTTGTCGATTGTCGATGTCATGTTTGTGTATATTCCATTACGTCCTCGTTGACATGCGTCGTAAATCGTGAACAGGCCTTGCATTAGTGGTTTCGTAATTCGTGACCGTAAGCTCGAGTCTCAGTATTTCAACTTATGTATAAATATAAATAAATCTATGTCGAATAAAATGTGATATAAAAATAATAATTTCCAATGCCTTTGCATTGTCTTTTCAGTTTGAAACAAGGTCCAAGCCTTCAATATTTAGTTAGTAAGGTTGAGACCAAAGTGAATGAATATTGAATGACTTGGGCCTGATTACACGATCATAACCGACTATAATTAATCAAAAATCATCAAGCTAATTAATGACCCAAGGGTCGTGTGTAACGATAACGAATCTTAGTGTGGTCAAAGAAAGCGATAATTATTTTCGGAATCACGGACTTACAGTAAACTATCCGTTGCCAGTCCTTTGCGGTGCGGATTGATAAGTACAATGGACTCAAACAAGCTACTCAACTTTCCAATTAATTTTAACTTCTCTGCCTGCAGATAGGTAATAACATTTCCGTTGCGTATTGCGTAGAGATGGAGACTGGTGAACCCGGGCCAACTAACTAACAACTAACATTTACAAAACTACACCAGCTAGTTAGAGGGTGGGTAATGGTGAATGTGGTATTGTGGCTCGACTTGGCGGTATTTAAATAGTACGAACTACTTTTCTTGTACTTGTTGAGTATAATCCGTTAATTTAATCGAATAAAAGCGCGATTGTATTATTGGGATTGGGATGAGTATCTGACTGTCGGCAGGATGCAGGACTGACCGGATGCTCGTAACTGGCAAATTCCGAATGGCCGGTAATCCATAGTAGATCGAAACTGGAAAGCTAGATAACTTGATGACCCATGTATTAATTAGTACAGCCAATACATTAGTCATTCGTATTAAATATAAATCACCACTACACAACGGGTGACAGGGAATTCCACGAAATCTGTTTAATTTATGATTTATGAATCTGCAGCTCGTCACAAAATGTGATGTTGCATAAGTTGTAAGTTATGTCAGCACGCAGTATACATACATATGACATACGAATTAGTCAACTTACGATTGCGTTTTTTAAGAGATTTACGGCACTCTTGATGAAATCCACAGTCACCAATGGGCTGAGCCAAAGGTGAAAGGTTGATGGGACACAAGGAACGTGGACTTGGACGTTCTAATGTCCAAGCTTCGTCCGGCCGGGACTTGTCACCTGTCTGTTCCTTTACCGACGGAGTGAGGAGCGCGGTTGGCGGTTTCAGCTGTTACGTTGTGCCGAGGAGGATTTGAAGTGCACAGGGAAGACAGATGGGAACTTGACCTGACTTTTGTACGGAGGAATGCGACAGCGGGACACGGATGACGAACTTGACGGTCAACGGTGAACGAACGGTGTGAACCAGCAGCAAAATCCGAGAAGAAGAAAGAAGTGAAATGGAGCTTGGCTTGTGCGAGTCAAAATCGGAGCGGGACCCTGCTCAGATTGTCCCATAGAGGGCGCTCAGCCAGCACGCACTTGTACAGAAAAACCAGAGATTGCATAAACATAAGCAATTTCATCATTTTTAGACCAGAAGGCCTTATGGGATGACCCATATGCCGTCCGTCTGTACGTCCCAGAAAATTATGTAAATATTTAAGTAAAAACTCGCAGCAACTTAAACCCGTTCCAAACAACATAAAGGCACAGGAAGCAAAAATCATATAAAAAAGGCATTATAAATTAAGAAATTTTTGTGCTCAATGTTTGTTTGAATCATAACTTTTTTTTTAAAAAAAATTGTCAAAAACGTAAATAAAACAGAATCTATATTTCATCATGTTAGAAATAAAGTAAACTTGCGGGATGTTTCATACATTATCCAAAGGGAGCAAAAATGACATGAAGTTGAGACTGGCCTATTGCTTCCCACTGTTTAAAGATATAAGGCTCTACTTGGAATGCTGATTTGATGTTTCATACATTATCCAAAGGGAGCAAAAATGACATGAAGTTGAGACTAGCCAATTGCTTCCCACTGTTTTGAAGATATAAGGCTCTACTTGAAATGCTGATTTGATGTTTCATACATTATCCAAAGGGAGCAATAAAACATAAAGTTGAGACTAGCTTATTGCTTCCCACTGTTTTGATGATATAAGGCTCTACTTGAAATGCTGATTTGATGTTTCATACATTATCCAAAGGGAGCAATAAAACATAAAGTTGAGACTAGCTTATTGCTTCCCACTGTTTTGA
>JAQFYT010000046.1:0-44334 GCA_034694925.1 Ceratophysella denticulata
GTCAGTGTTTACATAAACAATCAGTGATTGCGTATGAATCACCATGGGCGCCACGGGTAACAACCAGCGCCACGGGTTACAACCAGTCCACCTCAGTAAAAAGACAATGCCAGTGCAGTGGTCGATAAAACTTACTGATAATCAAATCAGTGACCAATTGGCATATACGGTAAATGTTCCTTGAGTATTCCACATTTTTTTGACGTTAGAAAACCGTATTTGTAATATGCATTTAGGAAATAGTACATTTAAGTATTTATGAAAACTCATTTCATAGTCAAAATAGGGAAGTATTCACAAAACGTGAATACTATAGATGAATTCTATTTATAAATGGAAATAAAGTTCCTGTATAATTTTGCCTTGTTGTGTAAACACCATGGACTAGGCACATACAATTGTTCTATAGTCGGCGCTAAGTCTTTGAACCAATAAAAGTATAGACGACATTTGCTCTGAATGACTACCCGTTTGGTGTTTCGTTCAGTGGTGGTAGTAGTGGTTGAAACAAAAGGGAGATCACATTAGAAAATGTATTGTTCCCAGGAGAGACTGATGGATTTATTTGGCTCTCGTCTAGGAACGAGTCGGAGGAAATGGGAAACCTCTGCTGCTATACTTGTACGACTGCTTGGGAAACGATCTGGTAGTAGTGCATATCTGTAGTAAAGTAACTCTGTAGAACTTAGTGTAGCACTTCCAGAAGACCACTTGAGAGGAGAAAAGGGAAATCATTAGACGATGAAATGGAAGTAACAAAGGCTTAGAGATACGGAGTTCCAACACGGCGTCTCCACTTAAGCGTCTAATGAAATGCTCATTCTTTTCATGAGATAACCGTCAAAACAATCCAATAAACTTAACCACTGATTCTTCGATATGCCCTGCACTAATTCCTGGTTTCCGAGTCCGGTATCAACTCTACATTCATGAATTATTTTGATTCTGGGCTCATGGTAATATGGAGGTCATTGTGCTTTTGCCAATACTCTTATGTGCAGCGCTCATAAGAACGCACTTGAACGCCTTTTTCACGCTATTCAAAGTAGTTTTGGGAACCGCCTGCGAATATTTTGACAAATCACTACTCGAAACTCAGTATTTCAGGTTTACTTAAACGGAGAAGCCATTGACAATGAAAGTGTGTTAAGAAGTCATCGGGTAGTATTTACATAACAGTAGTTAGGTAGTGCAATAAAAACAGATAATTTAACTGCAATGGATATGAAGAAAAAAATAGTTATGCAAAATGCTACATCAGTACATGAGGTGGCAAAATAGACAAACTAAACCCGCGTGAGTGTTAGGGTGCCTTCGGGTAGTTTCAAGTCAACGGTGTTCTTGGTGGCAATCTCCGTGGCGTCCAAGGACACGTTTCCGATCTCTGCATCCCGAGAATTGTCGTCTTCGTCGAGAACCAAGAATCTCAGTTTCTATTAAAAATTGAAAATAAATTGAATTTTTAATTAATAATGTCAATACACATTATTCTATGACATTCAACTTACGGGGTGCTTGTTTTTGTCATAATTGAATTCAACGATATCTGGCCAATTAGGATTTTCGTCATCGATCTTGGTGGACCCTTTCTTCAGAAGTGTTTCAGTTAAACCGTCTTGGCTAATGTAAACTCGGACTTACGGGTCACTCGTTCCAATAATATCCTTGTCGGGGAGTTTGCTGCGGTTGCAAAATTTATGGAATTTAATTTGCTGGTAACTTGTATATCTCATCGCAATCTTACATTCATATTCAATCCTACCTGGCGGACATCTTGAACCTAATTCTTACGGGTTGGTCAACGTTTTTAGTGTTGTGTCCATGTTGTGGGTGTGGTGGGGCAACAGGCGGTAATACGGCAGGGGCTGGGCCCTTGGAAGGTACTTTTGGAGTTGGAAGAACTGCTGGAGCGGGTCCCTTGGCCGGAGATGGTCCTCTCTCAGGAGCGGGAGTTGCACTAGCGCCAGCAGTAGCAGGGTTATAAGGATTCGGTGGTAGACCATCGGCACGAGTCATGGTCAGTGTTCTGCAATAAATATCAAGATCAATTATATATACCGCAAGATATTCCTGCTAAAAGCAAGCGCCAGGTTATGTTTTTAGAGCATACCCTTTCTTTACCAGATTCAATGTAATGACCTGTCCCTTGGAGACATAGTCGTTCAGTTCAATCCAACCCCTGCCAACGTTGTCGTCCTCGCGAGCATTGTCATCATCATAAACTTTGAAATGGAATCGCTAAAATTCAAACGAAGTAAAATTAGCTAAAGATATGTTTCTATGTAGAGCAATCGTTTATTATCATCGAACCTGTTCCTTCTTTCGATCCCATCTGAATTCAAACGTTTCGCCCCAATTGGGATTTCTGTTGTTGGAGATCGTGGCGGTCCTGCCGACTTTCACTTCTTTACCAGTAAGTCCTTCCGTAACGAAGAATTCTACATAAGGATCTGTTACCCCAAGATCGTCCTTGTCCTTTAAATCTCTGAATGATACATACAGTATCTGAAACATTAGTAAAACCATTCGTCGCTTCGAGATATCTTATATCAACGCTTCGACTTACTTGGCGGAGAGCTTGAATTTGAGAACCATGGAATCGGGCGTGCCTGGGGCAAGCGGTAAGGTACCGGGGACACCGCTGCTTGGAGCAGGTCGTGGGTCAGCAGCTTTGATTGTCAAATATCTAATGCAAGGCATAGAATGCATCAAAACTGTATTTATTTCAGTTTTATTGATTTATGTAAATTATAAATCGGACAAATACTACAGATATTCCAAAAAAAGTACTTACCCATATTTAACAATATTAACATTCGTGAAGTAGCCTTTGTCAACAAAGTCGGCAACATTGACCCAAGCCTCACCGGCTTTGTCATTTGAGATTGGATCATAGTCGAACACCTTGAAATGCCATTGCTGTGACAGAATTAATAAAACATGCAGTTATTAGGACCTGCTTAATTGCCAAAGGCTGGCAAATGTAAGTTTTTGGTTGTTTTCCAATTCAAGTTATCCTGCTAAAAATCATGCTCAACCATTATACATGAATATTTACAAAACAAGTTTTACCCATGGCATTAGCTTGTGTGATGATGCGTGGTTATAACATAACAACTAGCCTCAAATGAACATTTTTAACATAGACTTTACAAGCTCTAATGATTATGAAATACAGGTGGGATTTTCCTAGAATTTGTAAAACAAACTGCAAGGAAACCTGCGTTTGACGTCTAACGTAGAACTGGTTTGTGTTGTACACCTGGATCCAGTGCTTGTCCTTGTATTATAAAAACTGGGTATATGTTACGGTTTGTTTTAATTTGGCGTACAACTTCACTCCACTTATACCGGTTTGTTCGAATTTAAGGTCTTAGTTTATACCTTAACCGGCCGCTATAAAATTGTGTTATTTGACCAAAATTTGCTGCTCTTTCCATCAGTACCATTTGAATTATTATCAAATCCGCATTTCTGTAAATAAATCTTGAAATATATTCATTAAATTTCTCGTGTTTTAGAATTTTGACAATAACACGAGATTTATTGCAAATTGCAACCAGGTTTCAAAAATTGATACAATTGGAAAGAGTATAAAATTTTGATCCAAAAACATTAATATCATATTTGTATTTACTCTATGATCACAGCGGCTTACCAATGAATTGGTAAAAATAAACAATCCGTCCGTATACTCAACCAAACCATTGTGATGTGTGTATGAAATGTACAAGTATAAAATTGAATTTAGGAAATACCTTTGTAAACTATTTTACCTGATTTTTGGACCGGTCAAAATCGAATTCGAAGACTGTTCCCCAGTCGGGATTTTCATTGTCATTGATGGTGTCACTCTTTCCAACTTTCACTTCGCTATTTGAGCCGGATTGAGTGGCGTAGATTTCAACGAAGGGGTCGATGGTACCAAATCCGTCATCTTTATCTGGAAGCCCCCTGGAACAACCAACCAATATTCCGTTCTATTATCTTTATAATAAAAACTCTCGACAATTGAAGACTATTAGAAAATCTTCATAATGAACTTTATATATTCCCAGCCTATTTGAATGCACAATATTTTTAGCAGAGTAAATTCAATACATACTTTGCGGAAAGCTTGAATCGAATCTTTTCCTTGTTAATTGGCAATGAACTAACTGACAAGCAGGTTAGTGCCAATATGCAGACACTTGTTTGAAGAATCATGGTTGCCAACCGAGCCGTTTTCGGTACGGAGGTTTTAAATTTAGAATAAAATAAACTCCTAAGAAAAGACTGAGGTATTCTTGTGTAACTTTGACGTCTTTTTATGCAGATCTTCAGCAAATGATATTTCAACTTGTTGAAAAACTCGTTTCCAGTCAAGGCAGGAGGATGCTGTAAAAAAATGAAATGGCTTGTAATTTAAGCAGGTGTGACTGCTGTGATGGCTGATGTCATCTTGATGTTAGTAAAGTACCCCATTATGGGAACACCATTTGCCAAAATTATAATATGACCATTACGTATGTCCGTCAGCTACTTTTATGAGGTTGTTGTTTAACTATCCGCGCATTGACTTATAACTATCCTTCTTTTCATGATAAATGACATAATTCGTGTTTGCATAAAATATTAATACTTCTAATCTCTGAAAATAGCAGAAAGTTTGTGTAGGTATGTTAGATTACTAATTAGTACGTTGGGTTAGTACCATGTGATTTATTAATTATATGTACAATTTATTTGCCATGCACTCTGGCGCATAAGCAGTCTCTGTCCTTTAAACCATAAGCCCCAATGACATATTTAAGAAAAAGAAAAGGTGTGTAGGTGGTGTGTTTGTAGCTAAACTGCCAGTATCTGGTTTTGAAAGTAAATCTCTCAAGTGATGCCACCACTTTCAATTTAAAGAAGTTTTGAATTCTGATTTCCGATGTCAAATAACGAGTTTTGTGTAATATTGCGAGCTTTCGTTGCAAATTTCTGGATATAACTGA
Source organism: Ceratophysella denticulata (assembly GCA_034694925.1). NCBI lineage: Eukaryota > Metazoa > Arthropoda > Collembola > Poduromorpha > Hypogastruridae > Ceratophysella > Ceratophysella denticulata. The sequence continues at coordinate 4,980 of JAQFYT010000046.1, forward strand.
ATGTGATCCGTATCGGGTCTTTTGGCAACCTGTTTCCTCAGACGCACATATAAATTTATGCATGTCTTACACGTACAGCGGTGCATCATAATCCATATCATTTGCATTTTTCATTCATGAAACTTGTTGAAGCAAAATACTGTGCATTTACCATACCAATGTTCCTACAAACATATATACGTAGGTATGTGGCAATATGAAAAATGAGCGTGAATATGTGCTATGCTATCTCAACATCTGCTGATTTCCTGAAAACTTTCAACGATTTCTTTGAAAATACCCATATTTCATGAGAAAAGCAGGTAAGGAGTAAGGAAGAAAGCGGGCACGTTGCAGAGTTGATGATAATGATGATGTGGATTCTCTCAATATTATGAACGATCCTCGTTCAAAAGCCCAGAAAAGAGCAAGAGTTTCTCCGAATCGGAAACTTCTGTATCTTCGAGTCCCTCGACAACTGAACATCTGTCAATCTGGCATTCGGATTTAACATTAGTAAAAATTGTAGGAAAACCGTAGCTTTAACAGTTTTTATAACAATTTTCTAAAAAAGATGTACATGCAAATATCTAAATTTTGATACTCCACTCAGAATTTTTGTTAACATTTGGAATTTGCAATATTAGAATATGTCAAAATGACCGAGGTTCAATTGAGCATCCACAGCGTCAGAAGACAAGAAACCCCCATTTGGTGAAAGAGTTGAGCAAAGAAGAAAGTGCGGTGGAAGGTGGAAGTGGAAATGGAAGAAAAGATGAGAAGTGATCATTCTCACTGTTTTGATCATAAAAACAAATGTGAGAAAATTTACAGCGGTGAGTCGGTAAATCACAGGAATGTGCTCGTAACTCCTAATATACCCCACACCCTAGTTCTGTGGCGGATTCCAAAGAAATAGAACATTTTTTCTATTATTTTCTTCAGTTCTGTCAATATTGGCAATTCGCACAGAGCAGGTAATCGCTTCAAACGCACGAGTACCTTACTACCTAATTCAATACCAACTCCTACACAAGACGTCAAATAATAAGCCAAAATAATGGGCTGATCACAATATAAATTTATATCATAAATCGTTAATAGAACTTAAATTGACGTGGTACTGTGATTTCAAAAGTAAAACATAGCTTAATTTGACCAGGTCGGAATATAAATACAGTATCTACATAATATTTTGTATTTACATCATTGTACTTCTACTTCTAGTGTTAACCTTTAACCTTCAACCAATATCTCGGTCGAACTAGCTATGTACCTTATATTGTATCCTGTATCTGTATCAACGATTTTCATGACAAGTAAATCCCCAGCTGGCATAAGCTTCTGGGTCATTGGCACTCGCCAATAGATAGGTTTAAGAGATTAATAAACCCATATGTTTACTAATTAATCTGTGCCTGTTTTCTTAAGGACAAAATGACATGTTTATATTTCACTATTTATCGTAAATGACCCATAAGATATGACCCTATCTATCATAAGTCGTAAGTTCTATTAATTTGATGTGAAGCTATGCAGTTGGTAGTTCATACGTGTTCTTCAGTTACACGTGTCAGTTTAGTACACCGATAGGTATGCGGCGTATTTAGAACGAGAACCATTTTGATTCCGACCGGAAATCATGTTTTTAGGGCTAAATTCACGTCAGTGGTTTCTGCTGCCATTATTTGGAGTGGTGCATTTATTGCATGGATCAATTTATACACTTCAAGCTCCATTTTATCCTTCAGAGGTAAATATATACAATATATTTAATTGTCCTGATTGGATTGGATTTTGAAGACAGTTTATGTCAGATCACAACACAACGCAGCTTATGGAACATAAAGTTCTGTTTTGAAAACCTTTAGGCTCAGCGGAAAGGTGCCAGTGCAGCTGAATATGGAACTGTGTTTGGAATTTATGAATTTGTGGTATTTGTTGCGTGTCCGTTGGTGGGATCTATTGTTGTAATTAAAACTTATTTATTTTAGTTTGTAGTACTGAATCATGTACCATGAATTAATCAAATTAAGTCACACATTTCTGATGTAGATGCCCAGGTTTGGTGCAAAAACGGTGCTCTATTTCGGAATTGTACTTCAAGGAATTACGACGGTTATATTTGGGTAAGAAAATTAATTGCTTTTGTAAAGCAATATTTTGGTACTACCTTTAAAATTTCCTTATTGTTCCAACGTGTGACTGGTTCCACCTCTAAATAGTTTTTTAGATAAAGTTAACAATCTCAAGCTCTTCCTTGGACTCTCAATCGGTCTCCGAATTCTGGAAGGATTTGGGTTTGGTTCTAGCTTTGTTACACTGTACAGCTTTGTACCGTCCCAGTTTCCAAATCATATTCCCCTTGTGTATGTAAGTAGCTGTAGCTGTGGTCGAGTCTATTCAAAGAATTTACCAATTTGAAATATTTAACCCTTTTTGTCCTTGAATCCCTTACAGGGCGTACTGGAAATGAGTAACGGAATCGGACTTTCAATGGGTCCTGGAATCGGCGGACTGCTATACGATGTACAGTACATTGTTTCATAACCTTTGCCGGCATTAGGTTTGCATACTTACCGATATCGCGAAAAGACATGCGAAGTCTGTGCACTTAAAATTGGTTCGATTAAATACGTTTGGATATGAATAATCCAAGGCTTGAAATCAATTTAAATATAGTTATGTTTTTAGTCCTGTTAAATATTGGTGTTTGTGTTTCAGCTAGGTGGATTTTTTCTACCATTTCTTGTGATTGGGATTTTAATTTTGGCGTGTTTACCCGTCCTTGTTCCCGCACTCTCCAGCACCACCATACCGGCATCCATATCTGAATCAGATCTCGGCGTAATCAGCCTTCTCAAGATACCTTCCGTTTCCATAAACTATTTTGCAATATTGTTGCAGACAGTCTTGCTGAGTTTTCTCTACGCTAATTTTGCTGAATATTTGAGATTGCAGGTTAGCTGTACTAATCCATTTCAAATTAAATATCTATACACTTGGAATGATTCATGGTTCAATACTACGTTTTATTTGCAGTTTGGCCTAAATCCACCGACAATTGGCTGGATATTTTGTGCATTTGGTTTGTTTCATGCCCTCTTATCGCCTCTTTGGGGATATTTACTTGGAATAGTGCCCAGCCCACACTACATTATATTGACTGGAGCCATATTGGATCTTGTCGGCCTCGTGATTGTTGGACCCATTCCGTATCTGGGAATTGAGCCGTAATTTACTTATCAACCACTAAATCACGTTATACTGAACTAATCATCCTGATTAATTATAGCATACTATTTATATTTACATCTGTGTAGGAACCTAACGCTCACCTGCTCAGGTGTATTCATATTTGCTGTAGCTCATGGGTCACTAATGATTGCCGCTTTTATCAATGCAGCAGTTGAGGCGAAGTAAGTTTTTAAAACTGAATATTGTATACACTCACGTACAACATTTAATTTATTTCCTAACAGCAATTTATTTGAATGTTCTACTCGTAGATCACACGAGTTTCCGGATGATGCGAACACGGCGGGACTCGTTTCAGGATGCTTTATGGGAGCGTACTCATTAGGCGGTGCAGTTGGACCTCCTATTTCAGGTCCTCTTTACGACGCATTTGGATTCAGAAGTGCAGAACTATTTGTTGCAGGAACAGCACTGCTCTTGGTATAATATAATATTTCCGAACAATTTGCCGTTCCATACAGATAGTGTTATTTCAGCAAGTTCAATATGTAAAATTTTTGCAGATCATTGTACTTTCAATATATGCGACAGTCAGTAAATGTGGATCTCGCAGTAAAACTGACACACGTGACCTCAACGAGGAATCAGCTCTCCTTCCGAACAATCGTAAATAGGCTTTTGATGTTTTACCAAAATTTAATTTTAATGAACTTTTACAAATAGGCGTGGACGGTTGGATTTTACTGTTTATCATAATTCTTCTTTGACCACATTGTTGTTATTCGTATTGGGTCCCTTTAGGTTTTCTTTGTACAATTCCCAGTCTGCTCTGTTCTTTCGACCATGCGGTCCCCAGTCCTTGGTTGGTTTTAAGGACAAGCGGAATTTCTAAATGTTCAACAATAAAATGGGTTGAAATATCTCTTGTAAGTAATTCAAAATCATTTTTTATAGGAAATTCCACGCTAACTTACCTCCGACAGTGTGTCAGCCTTCCTGGACCAAATTGCATGTACTGCACAGATTGGAACGACTATCAGACAAACGGCGGATAAGAGCCATCCACACACTTGAAGAGATAAAATTCAAAGTTTAGTAAACTTTTTATGTATAACAAGGTTGTTCTAATCATCAACTTCGTCAGCCCTCATTCTGTAACCAATGTCAGAAACATGATTGACAATACTATTTTGTACATACCAAGGGCTATATCCGGATATTCCACGTCATTGTGCGTCAACGGTTTGGATATGGCGAGGGAATAGACTAATATCACGACGAGAGCAACAGGAACAAAGAATCCCCATGTAAACCTCCAGAACCACCCAATTTTAATTTGGAGCATAAACTCGATGTCATGGCAAACATTGTTCAAGCCGTAGACCCAAGCTATTCCGATCACCTCTAGGGTCGCTAGCACGTAAATGGTAAAATTTCCAGCAAAATTGTCCACTAGGGTCAACATGAATTGACCACCCTAGAAGATTCAATATATTCATTCAATCCTGCCCGGATATCGAAGAGTACCTAAGGTTATATTTCACATTAGAGCATACCGGCGTCACATAAATGAGACCAATGACGCAGCCAGCACAGCAAGTAACCGCTGTCACCCAGAACTTTGACAAAGCTGAGAATTGATCACATATCACGGTAATCACTGCCATCTGCCAGGACACCGCACTTCCAACGCCCAGGGAGAACAGCATCAAAAAGAACAACACTGCGAACAACTGGATGAAAAAACAGGAATTCGTTTTGTTGTCGTACGAATTTGAATATTATACAACACGAAATACAATACTAGGTACTACATAAGGAAAATACCTGCGGCACCCAGTCAAATTTCGAGATTGCATCTGCGTATGACACAAAAATGAGTCCAGGACCACTCTTCGCAACTTCTGATATTTCAACGTTTAGTTCTGCGGCCAGGCTGCCCAGAATTGCGAACACTGTAAAACCTGCTAGTAAGCTTGTAAATGTGTCCATTAAACTCACGATGATGGCATCTCTGTATTATTGAAACACGAATGGGTATTAGTAGTTGTACATATTAGGGACCAGAACAATTTAGCTGTTACCAAAATTTTGCTTCACCTGTAGACATTGTGCCTGAAGGGATTATACGACGCATACATGACGATTGGCCCAAAACCCGTGGACAGCGAGAAAAAGCATTGACTCACTGCGGCGGACCAAACCTAGGTGGTGTTTTAAATTACAAGGCTAAGTTCAATACATGTCGTTTTTTTATATAAATGTATCTTTAAATGTAACTCTCTATACCTTTGGATTATACAGTTCTTTCCACTGTGGCGTGATAAAGTACTCGATTCCTTTTAGTGACCCTTCCTTGGTTAAGCCTTGAATGAGGAGTGTAATAAGAATCACGTAAGGGTAAATGGCTGTAAAGTATGCCACTTTTCCAGAACTTTTGACCCCTTTCACGATGGAAAAGAAGACAGCGAGCCAAGAAAAAACTAAACAAAGGCTAAGTCTCCAATCCGGATACCCTATTCCATCGTTGATTTGTTCCTTTTGCTTTATCACTTCATTTCTGTAGGAAAATTGAAAGTTAGCATGAATCGAAATCATGAAACAAAATTTATATTGAATACCAAATACAACGAGATTTTACAAGAATCTTACTCGAAGAAAAGTTGTGCAAGGCTCAATCTCTCGGTGCTGTTCTCCGCCACCATTATTACACCTCGTTCTATTTGAGTTTCATTTTGCTCACAAAATCCAGCTCCAGCCCAAGATTCGTCACAAGCTGCCCAGGGCAAAGTCTTTTGAAACGAGGAAAAGAAGTAGAATACTGTGATGGCCATGATGGAGCAGTAGTAGGACACGACGCAAAATGAACCAAGCATTGACCCATACCCCACACCTAAAATATTAAAATAATATCTAATAATGCTTGGTTTCAAAAGGTCATTAGAAGATCATATGCGTAAATTATTGTAAGATCGACCTTTAAAAATTGGAGCCATTCTCCAGCATTTGACCTGCCCATACGACGAAAACTGACCAATGGCCAACTCCAGAAAATATATTGGCTTTCCAATGGTCAATAGAACGATAATGTAAGGAATGAGAAAGGCTCCACCGCCGTTCTCGTATGCGGTAAAAGGGAATCGATAAAAATTGCCGATTCCTACGGACATGGAGATACACGATAGGAGGAACTCGGTGGGACTAGCCCATTGATCTCGATCTTCCACTTCGTCCTCTTCGACGCCAGCGGGGGATACAACTTCGGGAACATCCTGAACAGACGTTGTGTCCAAGATCTACATTACCAGAATCAGAATCACACCGGAACTAATGTACATAAAACTTTTATGAAATATTATTAAAGCTTTGTACCTGTAAAACATCAACTTACGGCATCGTCATTGATGAATTTTCCATTCTTGTATACGACATCAACTTCGAGCCCAGGATTGTCAATACCTTGCTAACATACAGATCCAAGGATATTCAGATACGAAATACAGTGTTTTTAAACAATTAAAATGTCAATATTGTGAGTAATACTTACTGGAAATGACTCGAACGTGGTACTATTCTTCTTCATGGTCCAACCGCCTTACCTATTTTCAAACTAAACACTGGTTATTGCCCACAAATAATTTTGAGTCTTCACACGTTGAGCAATATGCCGCAGCCAATGCTCAGTGTGGAAATGTGCGAGCATTATCCCTGTCGAATTAATTGGGTAGTGTCCAGGAATTCCCGATTATGTTTTTACCGAAATCTCTCGAGTGTTTAATTCCAAACCTGACTTGATTATCCAGTTCATTATGCCAAGCCACTTTAACTGTCCTACTACTTTCATCATGTATTTAGCAGCAGATAACAGGTTTACTAGTTAAGTTTTATTGGTTTAAATACATTTTATCAAACCTACCTGCTCGTACCTATCTACCTAATCATTTCGTAGAGAGGGATTCAAATGCAAAATCCGACAATGCTATTACAATTGATGCATGGAAGCTGATACGTCATTAAGGCAGGGATTATTATATATTCCGAGAAATTGGGTCAGGATCAACTTCGCCAGATAACCGTGATGGCAATCATTGAGTATGTGATTGACTCCATACTTGCAATTATAGCCCTCCGTTAGTATGCATATTACAACTATACAGCAATTTAAACAACTCACCAATAATTTTGCTTCAAATGTACTCATTCTACAACATAATTATACGAATTTGGGTATAGTATTCAGCATAGCCGGCTAATAAAATTTTGTTCATTTAACTTTAATCTAATAAATTCTAATTAAAGCTTGCAATCCCAATCAAAATCCTAAATTCATGGATGAAATGAAGAAAATTTTGCAATTTTAAAAAACTGAACTCAGACAACCAAGTCTTGACACGTGAGATTCAGCACGCCAGGTTGTTATGGGAAATAGAAGCGTATAAAATTAAATACGTAGTAAATGTAGTCCTGCTGCACTGAATAGATTAATCTAATTCAGTAACAGATAGTAATAGTGATATCCGTGTTCACGCATACCATAGCCTTGCATTTGGATACGGAAATTTTGCACACTAAGTTATAATTCGCATCAAGAAGAGGCATGAACCGAGCATACAATAAACAGGTGAGAGGAAATTCTAAACATTATGGGTCTCTGTGATTTTCGACCTGTCGGTCATCGCAGACATCACATGGCTTCGACAAAACTTTGACGGAAAAAAGCATGAAAATATGTTTGCGCTGGACAAAACAGGTTAGATTACGTTAGAATATTCTATGCTAGGTTATTTAAGGTTAGGTTGACATAATTAAACAAAACTCAGACGCATTGAACATGTGTTCCCATGTTTGCCCAAGGAATCTACAGGATGTACATCCTTATCAAATATTCCTAAATAACATTCAAATGCTAAATTACTATTGGTAATATATTTAAACATGAAGATGGAAGTTTTGCTACACGATGAAACGCGTAACCCCAAAAGTTGGAGACCGAATTTACCGTGCAGAGAATATGAATCCGCACCACCTTCGTTCCGTATGCATATCTGAGTTTGGTTGGACATGAGAGCGTGGAATGAGGCTATGGAGAAAGTGTAAATGGTAGGGGAGTGGAGGAAGAAAAGAAAGGTGATAAAAGTGCACAAAAGTTCTCTGATAAATCAGTCGAGCTCTCGTAATCTTGTCAAGTAACATCTCTTCTGAATACATCCGCCTGAAGAATTATGACCAAAGTCATATTCATAGTCTCATATACTCCAATATAATAATGATATGTAATGGAGGTGCTGGGGTTTGGGACTCAGGCACTTTTCCTAATATAGGCTCTTGGGGTAATATACATAGGATCATTGGGTTCTGATGTATTCAACAAAGTATAACAAATACCCAGTATAGCTCCTTTATCATCTCCTCCAGTTTCTCAACTCGTATTCAAAACAGGGTCCAACAGCTGCTACAGAATATTATACTAACACAATTTTCAATTTCGGAGAAACGGATTCATAAAATATGCATACTAAGTACTTCAACATATCTGTATCTACCTATACAGTATTCGCACTACAGTAAGTTTCTGGTTCTATGGTATTGTATTGTGGCGCAGGGCGCAATTTACAGATAAATCAAATACTACGCGTGCACAGTAATGTACAATTTCCTCAATTCGTTACCAATATTCTTCTTCTAAATTCAAAGCAATGGTCAGATGTAATTATACTTTTAAATCGTCTGAGAGGGAATAAACCAACGAAATCTTTCACCCTGATCTTCACATCGCTGAGTTAGTTTGGGACGACAAACGACAATACCCTGTTATTGGTATAATCTACGCCCAATGGCGCATACGGTTTTCATACTTGACCAAAGATTAATAAACACTGACAATGGGTTATGTTAGAAAAACGTATGCGCTCAGCGGTCACATACTGGATCAGTACCAAAAACTCGATGAAATTGGAAATTGGAATGAGCTTAGAATAAGGATGAGGGAGTAAAGCTTGTTTGGTTGGGTCTGACCCTATCTCCCTCCCCGCTCGGCCAAAACCCCAAGTAGCCCTGTTTCTGAATTAGAGTTCCCATTGTGTGGTTTCGTCTGTTTTGTCCAATGCAATAGAAAAGTAGTTACTTTCACTCGGGGTCTCTTGATCCTAATCGTAAGTAATAAGAACTAGATGGATGGGTTTACGGACGTTTATTCATCACCAAATCGACATTCAAGTGTTCTGTCTGGAACAGCTCGACGTCTTATGATGATATACTTTATGATTACTTTTGTTAAAAATTCATCAGTACTACATTGGATCATATCATAATCCCTAACAATCCTTTATTTAGGCCTAACTGAACACAAATCCAACCCATACTAAAGCCGCTAAATAAATGTTCTTGGAAATCTGAATAAATAAAGACAGACAGACAAATTCCTCCCCTAAGACTACATTTATGATCCGCCCGACGCTTCAAATATTAATTAAATCTGGCTGAAATTCCTAGCAAACCTCAAAACGACCTAACTATAGGTCACAACCTGACTTTTCAAAAAACCGAAACCGACATGTCTTTAAATGTGAAATAATAATATGAACATATCAGTTATTAAAATTTATTCGAGTCGAACTGTCTGGGATAAAACGACACGACAGAGTTCGAACTGTTTTCGTTGAACTGGCTATGGGAACCCTCTTGATCCTCATTGAAAGCAACAAATCAAGACTCGGTTGAAGGTAGGGTGGGGGTGGACTGTGTAATATAGGTACGTCCACCTTACAGGAGATTTGATCAACATCGAAATTGTAAGTAGTAGTAGTGCAGGCATTCCGCATTCCACTTCCACCCCATATCGAGGGAGAAGAAATAATTGACAATGGTCAGTATTCTATTTCACAATTTTACGCATGAATCGCTCCCCCTCCCTCCTCAAAACACAATTCGCAGAGCATCTGCTCCAGAATACACCATGTAATCATCATTAGCTCTCACCCTGTTTTGTCATTCTGAGTGATCATCTGGCACTAATGCAGGAGGGGGTTAAACTATTTCTCTCTAATCAGCTTAGGTTCAATTACAAAGAGCAAGTCGCAAGCCTATCACTGTATATCGAATTCCAACAATTAATGAAAATGCTTTGGAATTCACCCTTGTACTGTAAAAGTGATGTGTTTAGAAAATAAGGTTAATCACAATATCTATGAAATTTTATGGGAAACAATATACAATTAATTTCCGCACTGATTATAATTAATATTTGTCAGGTGCTGTTGCTCAAAAGACTTCTAAGTAATCAAATAGCACAAACATACCCGATATTCAGTGCGCTGATTATAATATAGGCAGAAAGTGACCTAGGTATATTTTATGCATACATATATATATAACTTAATGTTTAAAAGACAAGATAAATACGGTGAAATACACAATCTGTTAACTAATCGGCGGTGAAAAGAACATGACCGCAGCATGTTCGTCGACAAAGACATTAATTAACTTGCTTACTAATATTCTAAACAATGCCTCCTTAATTCATGGGAATTGTTCAGCTATAAAATGCCATATATTTATGTATAATTTCAGCTAAACTAAAAACTATCCTGATTTTCTAAACTAGAATTCCATATGAGACTTCTGTCATTTACTCTGCCACGCCAAGCTAATTGCATATACAGTAAGCGGTGATACACGTTTCACAACATTTCACCCCTATATACATGTAATGTAATTCAACACCAAGTTGTACACTGCATTGCCGCACTCTCACGAGCGCTAGTAGTACTTTCTCCCATAAGCGAGGATCATTCATTAATTCATTAAGCATGCACGCAAAACCCAACCTCCCCTACTTATGTAACACAGACTGCTGGTCAACGGCTTCTCACATAGGACCATTCATCCGATTTCAGCTTTGAAGAGTTGAAGAGCTCAATTACCAATGCAGAAATTCTCCCTTGTCTTGTCAGCAAATATTCAAACATTCAAGAGTTTGAGTAGAGATCCAGTTGTTCCGAGTTCAAATTCAGAGTGTCCTTCCAGTCCAATACCTCCACATCAACTCATTTAAAACTTTGGAAATTTTATGAGCATGCGGGTGGTCAGGTCAGGACTTTTTTTATTGTACAAAACTCGGAATGCGGGTTAGTGTGTAATTGTAGTGTGTGCTACGGGCAAAAAAAAACTTTTGAGAGTTGTTCCACTTTCTATTCAAGCCTCACCAACCCCGGGCGAGAATCTTTCTAATAATATGTAAATAAACTTTAATAAAGTGAGTGAAATAGAGGTAGAGAGGATGTTCTCGGTAGTTCCGACATATTTCCCCATTCTCTAACAAACCGGGGGTTGTAACGCGTTTAGTGTAACACGACGATTCCGAGGTAAAATTTAAGGCAGGTCGAAATTTAAAATTGGATTTCAGGATACTTTCGATTGACCTGGATTGGTTTAATTATTTGTTTCTCAATTGAAATTAATCATGATATTAATTACTAAAAATTAGACGAAACTTTATCAGTACATGACGATTTAATTGGATGTCAATTGTCGTAGAGTTCACATTCGTGTGCCTTAAATATATACCTAAGACCTATGGCAGAAAACATAAGACACGACCCATGGCTTTGAATACATGAGTCTCATGTCTCATGGCGTTTGACAGATCTATTCATATAAGCTGAAATTGACAGAGCAGAGACATGATGGAAACTTTCCCCCGGGCTTCCGCTCAATTGCACAATGTGGGGTGAAAATAGAAGGCAAAGGGTGCATGTTCTGCACTCTGCACAAACCCTCCTTGGTCTGCATGTAGAAAACAAACTCGTGTTTAACATACCTGTATATTTACGTGTTTTGTGTAGCTGCGTGCTGCGTGCAACATAATGCATGATGATAAAATATCATTGAAAATGCGCTAACACAGGAGGAATTACACTAAACACTGATGGGGATGACCGTGTCTGTGAGCGAAAACTAGTAGATTATGTCATCCGGCATCATCATTTCAGTTAAATCTAGTGTATTCGCTTAAACGTATTTTCGGCACTCAAATTAAGGCCAATCAATCAATGGAACTAACTGAGATACATATTCATCCCGAGATGAGCTATTTTATGCTATTTTCGAAGCATTTTTAGTAAACGTTACACCCGCAATTTAGGCAGTAATCAGTCAGTTGTCTTAATTCGAAGTTAGTCAGTTACGATGGATTTAAGTTCACTTCTTGATGTGTTGAACAAAATTAGCGAGTCAGCCGGACTCCAATTCCGAATGGTTGTGAAAATCCAGAAATCCAATCATGGTGAATGGAGACCACGTCAAGGGGGGACCAGATGATCTCGTTCCTTATAATTACTGCACGACACTTATGAAAATATCGTATTTATAAACCGATAAATTTATCTGAAACTTAAATGCTTAATTTCTATTTATATTGTCAGCACCAGACTTTATCTGGAATCTTTGATTTCATAACTATAAAGATAACGCTGAAGTATCTACCAAATGCGGGGGTTGCTTCCTTTAGTAACATGTAATTGACCAAAAAATCAATATAGTCGGCCAACAACTGCCACGACTTTCTACAGTAGAAATCAGAAGCTGGATTTGAGGGATTTGTGACGTACATGAAAAACTTCGGAAGCACATTTTTTTAAAAACAAAATCAGGAATAACCTCAAATGAAGCATATCCGCATGTCACATTTCTACCTCTTTACGTGAACTCATTTTAAATGCATGAAGCACACACTTTTGCTTCCAATCCTGCTCTGCGGCGCTGTAGAACGCTTCTTCTCCTTCGGTAACGGAATACCTGTTACTACTTTGCGGAATTATAGCAAAACTCTTGCGCGATGAAACGGAAACATAGCATGGACATTGACTTATGCCACCACGCCGCAAGGACAATCATCCCTTCTGGGCCTACAATAAGCTGTCGCAAGGCAGGTTTATAAACTTAACAGTGTTACACAACTGTGAGTAGCTTCAGTATTAAATATTTGAATAGAAATGAATTTCACCTCCTATTTAGCATGACGAATTAAATTATAATGGCGTATTTCACAAAACTCGTTCTGTAATTTCGCCATTTTAAACTGAAATGCAATTTTTTGAAACTCGGAAAGGCTTCTAATATGACCACAAGATTAGCTCAATTCCAAGACACAGGATCTCATGCCTACGCCGCCTAGGAGTGAAAGGGCAAGGGAAGTGGTGAGGATGAGAAAGAGCAGGGGGTTGCTTTCCTTCCGCATTCTTCGAGCAGCAGATCGCTTTTCCCGTGTTGTACTACTGTGTGGTGCACGGGGGAAGGAAGGAAGGGCGCAGAAATGACGCCAGATCCATCCAACACGATCTTTCTCTCCGGGAAAAAACATAGGCTGGGTGCTCTGGGATCTCTCCCTTTTTCCCTTGCCAAAACCGGAGAGAGCACACACACACACAGTCGCCGACTCTCAATCTTGGAGCTGTAGAAAATTGAAGGCAGAGATCTCTAACAGTCTCCCCAAAATTCCCGACCATCCACATCCACCATTCCCAAATGTTTAGTCATTCTTTGTCCTCCTACCCAGCCAGTCACTAAGAAAATTCACGTCTAGAACAACCCCTCCGGCAATTTTCTTCTAAATTCTCACCATTGTCCAACAACAGTCCGCCCTGAACAGACAAAAAGAAGGGTTGAATCCTTGAATTTGAGCAGAAAGCAGAACAAATAGTTCAAACTCTCCCCCAGACACACGACTCAGGCCAAGCTAAGACAGTTTCGTCGCCTAAAGCATTATTTCTTCCACCAAAAATTCCAAATTTCAACACCCACCCTCCCTATTGTCCCTACACGAACTTGTAAACTTTCACTTGCTCTAAACCTAAACCCAAGAGAAAATAACTGAAGCCTAGAGCAAAATGCATAAATCTTGAGAAAGAAACAAAATACAATAATCCAATCCAAAAAGAAAAGCGAGTCCTGTGTCCTGTCCTTCCTTGTATTACTATACAGAAAGAAGAAAATTCTATAAATTCCTGAACAAGGAGCACAAAAATCATTTATCATAGGACGAGATAGATATTAGATATTTCCGTGCACATTCTTGGGAGGCAGATCAGGAGACAAGATAAGATAGGAGCATCATTGCCTTGCTTGTTGCTCACTGCATTGCACTTTTCCCGTCAATTGGCCTCTTTTTTTCGTGTTGTTGCCTGGATTGTAAAATTCCTTTGAACAGGAAGTGAAGATGAAGTGAAGAGCGGGGAGATAAATAAAATAAAGAGCTTTACTGTACAGAATACTCGAAGAAGAAAGGAAGAAGAGATCAGATCAGAAAAAGAAGATTTGGGAAACATTGAGAAACACAAATCTTTGTAGTCAAGTGAAGAGAGGAGTCAGTGATCTGTGTGGGACTTTTACATAAGTAAATACTTCGAGTCGACTTAACCCTTTGTACACTTCTTTCTGCCTCCACAACTTCCCTTCGACAAGCTCTTTTCTCAATTTCTTCTTCCTTTCCGCCCTCCCAGAAGAGTTTGGCTGTTGGCTGCTGAGAGGATTTGGAGTTCCGAATCTTTTGTTGAGCAAAACGATCAGGGCAATTTTGAAGAGCGTCTTTCAAGCTTTCTTCAACCGGATCTCCGTCAACCTGTCAGGTCAGGGCGCTATGGAGAGGGCTGCAAGACGACGCTTCGTTTCTTCCAGGCCTATTGTTCTTCTCGCTTTCATCATTCTCACGGCAGACGCTAATTCATTGTTTCAAGGTAAGCGGAAATGAATTATTCCTAAGCTGAAGCTAGACAGAATCTAATAGTAAATACCGTTACAAATTCAAAGATAACTGGAACGATCATTGATTCCAAAAAAGGTGAAAACGCTAAGTATCTTTAGAAAATTACAAACTTTGTAGGTAAGTCTAATTTTCTGTCACATTTGCAATATTTCGAAAAGTTGAATGTTAAGTTAGGACTAAATACTGCATTAATCTTCCGTTTAAACTTGGATCAGGGACCAACCTGGTTTAGGCTACATATGAATACAGAATGTGATGAACTCCGCATAGTTGGAAACACCAGCTGGATGATGCATAACTACAAGAATTCACAGGGCGTAAGGGCATGTTATTTAAAGAGTGAGATTTGGCTAAAAAGACGACGGTGAAAGCAAACGCATCACAATAAAAAAAATACATCCAACCAATTCGTTTTTGCTGATTCTTTGATCATGTATTTTCAGTATATTGTGACGGCGTGGAAATTGATATATATAATCGTCATATATTTTTGAATTCGAATTTCAATTAATATTACTCATTCAATTATAATTCATGGGTTAGAAAAATAGCACAGAGTATTTGGCATTTTGCAGTCAGGATATGTGGTTTCCTGTGAACCAGTCATGGGAACTTCCGTTTCTTATGATAAGATACCTTAAGAAATGGCTTGTAAAGGCATTACAGGGATGGGATATCCTTTCTGGGTATGGAGCGGATGTCCATGCAAACCTCGAAACCACTTGTTTAAGTATTATTCTGTGGAGGTACTCTTGACTAGAGTCACTTCGTAGGCTTGATAGCTGACTAAGAGATTAGTATCTGTATTTAATGTAATGTTGAAAACTAAAATAATAACCAGTCCAACGTACAACGGTAAATACATAACAGAAGTCTCCAAGTCGGAGAAGAACTTAGTAAAGTCATCCTGACATTAGTCCATAAAACCAAAGTCTAGATTATTGTAAGGCAAAAAGCCTTGTAACATTCAAATTCTATAATTATTATTGAATATCACCAATTATTCGAAGGCAAACATACACTTTACCCATAATTTCACCTCGTTACGTTGCGAACAAATGTAAAATATGTTTATCGGAGCTGTTTAATATGTCGTACACTTAATTTCTATGAACCTAGCATCCAAAAGAAGTGTTGTACTATTACGCTTGTTAATTTTCAATGCTGATCAGGAATCGTTGAAGGAGAGTATATAAACTGCTAATTACTTAATTCGCGTATTGAATTAGTATGCTTTTTAGCGCCGCGGACAGAAATAAATAACATTACACTTGATGCGCGTACACAATATACAACTTTAGAAAACATAATTCACAGAGAAACTGGATCTTATTTGAAATCCAGGAAGCACCTGGTCTTAAGCTGAGAGCATTTATGAAATGAACTGAGAAAGTTTGGATAGCTGCTCAAGTGAATGAAAGTGGGAAATAGAAAAGTGAACTTAAAATGCAAGTGGCGTAAACCAATTAATTTGGTGGCCTGGAAATAGTTTGAGCTCAACTTCCTGTTCATTAGTCGAGAATGCTTTACGCGTTGTGGCATCCTGATTTATCACCAGGTGTACCTCCTTGTCTCTTGCTCTGAATCGGAATTAAATTACCTCTCATTGGGCTGAAGGGGAGAAACTGCGGGGTTCAGTCTTCCAAACTTATTCTATTCTCATACTCCCACATACGTTCACCCTCACAATCAGTCAACCGGTTTTTTATGTAGAAAGATTTCATTTTTTAGGCAGAATCTCAAGAATTTCAACTGTGCTGGTGCTGGCGCTGGATAACAGTTAAGCGAAAGCTCACAGCATATCTCTCAAATGCTAGGTTAGAAAACTGTAGCTATGAATTTTTGCAAAACTTTTTGGATCAGGATATTTCACCCACATAAATATATTGCAAGTAGGGCAAGAGTCGGGTATTCCCATTCTTCCTCAGGGAGCTGCATTATTTAGCCAGGTTCATATTATTGTGTCATTCAGAGGAGCACCGGTTGTGTTGGACAGGGAGAAGGGTGGCTTTATCTCAAGTGAGAACTGTAATGAAGGTGCTTCCATGTGCTATAGACTGGGTGGGTGGGTGCAGTAGAGCTGTCTCTGGAAGCGGGCCTAGATTACAGACCGAGCGGTTCTTGTGCACCTCCTCGCATGGACAGAAGCTGCCGGTATCAATTTCCCTGACTTTCTCTCGAAGACTTTAATGCTCTTCCCGTAAGCCGCTTTCACTCTTATCGTGGAAAATAAATGAGGAGTGATGACAGTCTTTCCCCGGACCACCTGTTTCATTTCACGACGCAATGCCCACACCATCCCCTAATGCCCCACGTCCCACCTTGAGCCCAAGGTGGAGAAATACAACGGCTTCCAAAAACGAATCAAATAGTTGACGTAGGTAAAGTTAGCTCTCATTACCCCAATTTAGATCGACTGCGGTGACACGGAAGGAGATTATTTTTCAAGTAGCTCACCGCGTACGCAATTTTTAAATTGTTGAAATCAAAAACTAAGCGTGGTTAAAGCATATAAAATTAACACAACTGTCATTCAACCGAATTATACACTAATTGGTTGTGATATGTGAACCGGAGAACGCGTATCGTTTTAGAATCTCGACTTTTCGACTGGACAGGTTGGGTTTTCCTAAGCGTGCAATGCACGCGCAATTACCTTTTTTGCCCAAGCTTATTCGAAACAAAAAATTCGATACCTAAAATTCTGCCGAAATCTTATACGATCTGGGTTTACCTACTAAACTAATACTTATCTATACCTTATATTAACTTATCTATAAATCTATATACTATTAGCTACATCAACTTTTTCGAGATCAATTTTTTATTTCCTTGTAGTCCTTTGTGACGACTTCCAAACTTGGGACTGGTCAGCTATAAGTTTGATTTTATCAAATTTTCTTAGAATTACGGTTTTTTGCACCACTTTAGGTAATACTAGGAAAAATGCAAACAACCCTGATTTCTACACTGCTTTCACTTTCACCTACCATCTTTCTGTCAAGTCTCTTCTGGAGCTTTGGTTATTAACTAAACTCGTTCCATTCCATACGAGCCTACTTCTTGTTTGGGAGGAAAGGAGTAAAAACAGATTAGGTCCTAAGTCAATATTATCATTAGGCTCTTGGGTCTCAGGAGCTTGTCGGTTGTCTTGTCACGTTATACGGATCAGCATTACCCGGAGTCCCTATCCCAATACTCAACGTGAACCTAGGAGCTGGCGTTCTGAGCGAAAGAGTTCGACTCAGGCTAATCCGCTTCGTACCGTGGCGGTTACCAAGAACAGGAAGATTCGGAATCTTCCCCTATTTCGCATGCCACTTACCACTCATAAGATTAGCCCTATCTGCTCAACTTCTTAAATTCAGTCTTCTTCAACTTTGACTATGTGTCTGTGTTTGGCTTCCAGTAGCTGTCAAAGTTATAATTTATGAAGTTGCTGACAAATTAAGGTAATACTCGAGTGTATTCCGTGTGTGTTTATCGCATCAATCTTCAAGCTTTATCACCTGTATTAAGCCTGGCAATGCCAAAATACACAAATATTTACGCAAGAGGTAGACTCAACATATCAATACTGTTTAGGCAGTATTCGGGTGTTTTCTGGATATTCATTACTCATATGGTTAGATGCTATCGTACTTGAAGTATAATTAATCATAATCGTAGTGTACACACATGTTAGATCGTGTTCTTACGCGCAGAGGTAAACGAACACAGTTATTCTATTATTTAAAATTAGATCTAAATTAATCTTTAAATAGAGTTTACATGTTGCTTAGGTTTCAACAAAAACTGCAATTGAATACCGTAAATTTCCCAAAAAGGGGCCCCGCGGCCTAACCAATTTCATGGCTCTTACCCCCGCGCTTTATTGGAGTACCGCGGTCTAAAGGGGACCGCGGTATCAGCCATTCACAATTCGTGTGACCCGCGCAATATTAGAGTACCGCGCTCTTTTCAGAAATTTACGGCATTTGTAAATTAATTTCCATACATACAATTGACTTAAAATAGGCATTTTTAAGCCCATAGTATGTATGGTGGGAAATTGTAATGTACTGGTAAAGTCTTGCAGATGTGTCGGTGTCAATCTTTGAGCTGAATTATAGGTTTTGAAAAAATCCCTTTCACCCGCTGAATAAAAAGCTGTGGTTGACCAATAAGTTATACCGCATATGTGGTCTTCTAATATCTCTATGTGCGAGTAAACTGAAATTCATTAGCCGATTGTCCCACTTATATTTGTACAATGCGGAGTCCAACTTGGCCAAACCACTGAAACTGCCCGGAAATCACTCCAAAAATTGTTGGAACAAGTTAAAGTGTGCCACCTAAGTAGGTAGTATATAGTATTTTGGCGTTTTCCGTAATCTCACCGCCTGGACCACATTGAGCCTGAGCTGAAATGGAAAGTAGTTGGTTTGGGATTGTTCGGGCGTCTGTCCATGTGAATCCTTGTTGAAATCAATCCTTTCGTCTTGAGTGAGATTGACCAACGAGCCAACGAGTAAAGGAGAGGGGGTAG
The DNA here is from genome assembly GCA_034694925.1 of Ceratophysella denticulata. Taxonomy (NCBI): domain Eukaryota; kingdom Metazoa; phylum Arthropoda; class Collembola; order Poduromorpha; family Hypogastruridae; genus Ceratophysella; species Ceratophysella denticulata. The sequence goes on from JAQFYT010000046.1 coordinate 24,446, forward strand.
CTTTTAGCTTGATTTTGACGGACTTTCAACGAGCCCCATTGTCTCTCACTCACTCACTCCACTGCTCTTTTCACTTTCACTCCAATCGAGCTGGACATTTCCCTTCTCTCTCATCAGCATTCGAATTCCATTGTCTCTTTCTCCTCTTTGAGTACCAAGTTCGGGAATCAAATCCAGCCTCAGTCCGCTAAATGCCTCCGTTCAGACCTGCAGCCCCGTCCAGTTTCCCTCATTCATACAAATACCCTACTCCACTTCAATCTCCTGTTTCAGCAAGGCTCATATCCCACATAACATGTCGTAGAAGTCTATAGTCCGCAAAAGTACCGGTATAATATTTAGTTGTTGAATAGGCGCGCGCTAGATAGTCTTGAGTTCAGTGAATAAGGTTAGGTTGGGTAACGCTTGCTAAGATTTTCTTGATTCGAGTTAGGTTGAGGTATTTTTTTTCCAATGCATAATTTAACCTAACCTAATTCAAATAAAAAGCTGCAATGCGCGCTTAATTGTTAGGCAAATAACATCTAGTATGCTCTAGTAGTACCATATATATAGTAATATCATCTTGTCTTCAGGGTTACGATAAAGGCGAATCATTATGGTTAATGCTAAGAACAGGATGAATAACATAGCCCGCCAATTTGTCTAATCAAACTTGAATCGCCCCATCTTTCTACAAAATACCTCCAGTATTACGATTGTAATTGTTTGAGGATATTGAACTGATTTGGTAAATCCATTAGTCCTTTCTTGTGATCGGGGGTGGATGGTAGGAAGGTTGGGAATAGGGAGTGACTGAGTCTGCCAACTAATTGTTGATTGAAAGTGATGCCTTGGCTGGAATTTGTGCTTTGTGCTCGTCAGCAGTCCTTCCTTCTTTCAGGTCCAATGAGGCAGCTGGGCAGGAGCATTGTTGGGGAGGAGGGAAATGAGCAATCATGTCCTCAATTACACGCGACACAGCCTCACAAGAACCAACCCTGCCTTGGCTTCCTCGCGGAAGGAAACTCTATTCTACTCCCTTTCTCCTAGCCACTTTCCACTCAAATATATACAAGACAGAACGGAGAAACAGGGTCGGATGACCGGCGACTTTATGTTCACGCCGACATTCTTTTGCTCTAGGAATCAAAAAATCCTAATTATTCAGTTATTGTTGAAATATAACAGGTGATAAATTGGGATAAGAACGGGAATACCTTCAAATGCACTTTAGAATTCGAGTTGGAAATATTAATTCTAACACGAGAGGAAGATCAATTTTTATTGAATTTTGTAATTATACACCACACACCATAAAAATTGACTTCAATTCTTCACTTTTAACTTCAAAATATTGATGTGATATAGATTTGTATGTTGAAAGGAGCAATACATAGATAGTGTTGAAGTAGTTTGACCTCTTCCAACCTCAATGCCATATCAAACATTGTACACTTAAATAACCGACATAGAACATGTTAGTACGGATAGGTTGTAGGTTATCGTTACTTTGGACTGAAAAACGAGCGAGCGGTGGCAAAGTGCGCATAACGTTTTCTGGTTTTTCTGTAAACTCTGGAATCGCCCGGTGGTGGTTGTTAAATCACACCCTATTCATGAGTTTGTATTATTCTGACTGTGACCGCAACACAACTAATATTTGTGTCCTTTCTCTGACTTTGTCTTGGCTTGTAGTCCATTTCAACTTAAATACTTTACGTGATCGAAAAACTTTTTTTTCTCTCCTTACTTTCTTATTCTTTTCGTCTTCCAAGAGAGAAATTAGCCTCGGCTCACTGAATAAAGAACAATGGGACTTGACGCAGATACCCCAGACGAAGACGTGGACGTGAAATAAAGAAGCTTATCCCGAGATCCACGTCAAACCCCATTCACACGACCTGAGACCTTGGGTACGTAAATAGCATATAGGAGCGGACACGTCGAATTAGCAACTAGGCAACGTCCTGTGGGAACCTGTCTTTAGGACGATAATGCTTATCGCTAAACGGATACTTATTACGATTTGCAGCATTCAAGGCTAAGTTAATATGTATATATTGAAAATCTTGTTATGTAAGCTTGCATTACCTCGAAGAATAGACGGTTTCTTGTATTTTCGTTTATTGAATGCAATTTGGCTTAATTTCTTACGAATTTCTTTTCGTCGTCGCTTCGTCGACAAGTATGAGAAACGTGAGTAATTTGAATCAATTCAATGTCCTCAGTTTCTATGGTTTCAGGTGGATTAGGAACTTTTTTTCTTGTATTCTCAGAAGTGGTTGTTTCCGACTCCCCTCATAATATCAAATTACGTCAGCATCCCAACCTCAATCCAGTCCAGAGCCAGGCAACCCACTCAAGCTTTCCGCTTTCCCCTCATTTCTTTCGGTTGAGGATCATTTACGATACGACTAGCTAGCAAGCAGCGTTAGTGAGGGAGAGTGCTTAGGAAAAATTTCTTGACGTTGAGTTATAGGCATTGAGCATGAGTCAGTTTTCAACAATTTCTGTCCTCATCTGGGCTGGGGTGTGAGCCGCTGGAATCTAACAATGGGGAGTTGATAAATTGATGCAAGATCACCGCTGTTCCTGGGTTTAAATTGAAATTCATTATTTAAATTAAGGATTATTGCTATATTACGGAAGTGTCACCTTCTAAAGAAAATTCTTGGTATCAGTTACCCGTATCAATTAATGAATATTTTATTAATTCTAGAAGCACAGCATACAGTCAGAAATGGTAGCAGTAAGGTACTTGGCTACTACAGGATCACGATGGACTTAAAAATATTGGCTCCTATAAATTACTTAGTCAAGGGCCTGATTGAATTAGAATTAGGTGGAATTGAATAAGGCTAAGGCTAATGGGAGTAAATTACATTAGTGGTTGGTTGGGGGGAATGAGGCTTGGCCTACGACAGGGGCTATTGAATTGGGAGCCCATTGGATTCCATTTCCATTTGTGGCTGACTGAATGTAGTTTTGTGAGGGTAGGAAACGAGAGAGTCGCGGTTCATTATCATTATGACCCCATCAAAGGCTGAAGGAGAAAACTTTCTCCACTCACTTCACTTTGATTAGGGAGCAGGGCTACAGAGAAACCTCTGTTTTCTGTGCCTGTCTGCCCTCGGCAGGTCACCAGACGCCCCAGTCCACCACCACTCACTCTCGGGATTAGCTTGACCTTTCTCACACGCCTCAGCGGCCTTACCCGGATTATCTTACGTCCACACTCACCCTCATTAAAACCCACTATTAGCCAACACTTCACTGCCCAGCTCATGCAATCCACTCTCCTTTAATTACAACTTAACTCGCCAACCAGCTATTTCTGCTACTGTACCATTATTCGGATTGCCACGAGACTCAACGGGTCGTTTCATATATAACGTGAACGATGTATTTATCTTATAATCCCATCAACACCAACACTTAACATAATCGAAATTCAATATCTCCCTATTCATTGTCTAAAGGTCTCCCGTCAGTTCAACAGCATGCGTGGCGTACGTATTGATAGCATTGTGTCATCCACCAACTCAAAATTAACCGAATCACTAACCTGCTAGTACTACCCATCGGAGAATTGTTGGTGGTATTGTAATCAAATCACCCACGTGTACGGTCTACAGCGTCTGGAGATGTTTATAACTTTGGTTAGGTTAAGTTCTAAAATGGCAAGCTAGTTTGAAAGTCTAGCCTAACCCGAATTTAGATAACGTAACCTGACATGATAGAACCTAGACTGTACAATACTTCCCTTAAACCGAAGCTAACATACAGTTTAAAGAATTATTCTATCGCACGTCTTAAAGGGCACGGATGGAAGTCACTGAAAATGTAAATCGCACACTCGGAAGAAAGTACCAATGTGTTCATAGCGAAGCCAATATCACAATGTACGATACAAGGATGAGTAAGCACACAGCGGAGATTGATGCCAATTTTGTTTTATTCGTTTAATTTTATCTTGGGTTTCTCGAACTTTAACAGGACTCTATATTCATCACAGACGAGGATAATGTTATCAGATTTTGCACTTAAATGCATTCCTCCTGCATCATATGACATATGCTTACCGTCTCGTTGGAAGTTGGAAAGGTTCAAAGTTTTGAGTATAAGCTCGGGCTTTTGCTGCATAGGAAAAGCTAAATCTTCCCATGTTTAAACGACTCAATTGAGTGTGAAATTCCTGGGTTGGCACTTCCAACCGTTTTCCTGCATTGCCCATGCCCTTGCTCCTCAAGTTGAGCAAGCATTATGTAAAAATCCAGGTTTTCCCCTCCAACAATTGGACTTGGCATTGAAGAGCTCAAAAAATATGTTAAGGAAACTGCCATCAAATTATGTAAATCATGGATACTATACCATTTCCTTCCCTGATTTAATTCAATGAGCTATGAGAAACGTACCTATTATTTCTAGAAGCGGAAGAGTGATAAAAAGACAATGGAGTTTGGCAGCGGTTTTTTGGCTTCAAGCGTTACACGACAAATCGGCGCAGTACAGAATGGCTTTAATTCTTAATATTCGGTATAACGTATTTGTAAACGGACTGTTTGTGTTTATCGATGCATGATAAATGGTAAGGATTTAAGGACATGTTCTGCGAGATTCCTAGCCTAACCGAAAAGCGAAAACACTATGGTTTAGGTTAGGTTAGGAAAACGAATACGACTCCGGAAACGCACGCGATATCAACACCAATATTTATTCTTGGGCTTCCGTTGCACATTGCATTAGAAATTAACCGTTCTATTTTTCTATCCCGGTTTTTGTCATGAAACTAGTACAGGGGAGCTAAAAAAGCCTGTCATACTCCCGACTAAGGTTTCAATCAAAAGCGAGTTGAGTGTAGGGTGACAGTGCCAGTGGGGCTTTGGGCAAGAGAGTTTTTCCTTAGCCTAAATCCACGTGGACCGGGATGCTGGCTATATATCTACTATCGCTGTAGAATCATCTCATCTCATTTTGATCGTAAATTGATGCATGCCTTCCCTCCCCCAGCAGTCTTCCGCCTTATGGAATTCCTAATGGAGAGTGACACATGCGGTTTAATACGACAGAGAGTACATTATGCTCCCTATACCACTCCTAATATATTTAGCTCCGAGGATGAAACTGAGACCGTTTAGGAAAATGTGTTTCCCCCAAAAACTCACTGTCTCGCTCAAGCTAGGATCGGCTGGAGAAGTTCGAGGTCATTCGACCAACTGTCTTTTCGGATATCACTATTTGAGCCTTCATAAGTGAAGTAGCAGGTACGTAAATTCTGCCAGCCATAATTTAGAATATACTATACAAAACGCGTTGTATACTAGCAGTGGAACTACAGCGTACAAATCGTGAGATTAGCAATGATTTACAAATGCAGCATTCAACAATCATAGCTTCTAAGTAGGCACAGACTATTTAAAGACACGATTCGTACAATCCAATTTGACAAACGACAGCTGCAAAAATACCGTGGCCCAATTGACCGTAGAATGGGTGTAAGTAATGTGGGGGTATATAAAAGAGATTGGAGGACGACAGGTGCAAGTCGGAGGGTCTAAATGGATTCTAACCATTCAACAATATCTTTCCTAATATCCTTATCATGTCATCATATTTCTGATCTTATCCCATCTTCCTTTTCCCCCGTATCGATTTACCCATCATCTCACTTTTTATTCTGTTGCCTCGTGGGCTCCTGACCATAGCCAAATGATGTGGTTTTACGGCTTTGTTCTCAAACTTAACTTAAAACTTACATGAGCGGAACAACATCTCAGATTTTCCACGCTGTGTTCTACATGTGCAGTGCAGTGCGTAAAAAGGGCCTAAAATAGATGTAATATTTGGCAAATAAATTTACGTAAAAATCGGAGTGCCAAAGTGTAAAATTATTAAGCATTTTTAAAGCCAAATACTCGCGACTATAATTCATGAGTTGTATTTCCTTCGTCTTTCTACAAAATTGCCATAAAATATTCATATTCTAAATTGAGACCATTAAGATGGAGCCTATAGTCAAATCAGGGCATGATCCGCGACTTAATTACCACATAATTACCTCCCATTAAGTGTTTTATCTCGGCCCAGAGCTCATCAAACACGAGAGTTCTTAATAAAGAAGAAGGGTTTAAAAATGCCCTGGTTGAGAAAATATGGAATGAGTTAATGAGCGGAAGGGGTTGTGAATGACTTCCTGAGCGTCTTCTCGTGCGAAGATGCGGGGTGGATAGGATAGAGAAAGTTGTAAACGGTTTAAGAGGCTATTAGGCTGATGGTCGACAGATGCTGAAGGAGCTCCAGGCCGCTCTGCTCTCCCCGTGGACCTTATTTCATCTTCCGCCCGCCTGTCTCTGCCCTCCCCGAAAAAACAACAAGGTTCCCTTGGGAAAGGTCTGGGCTAAACACACACCTGAGCTCCTCCCGTATCACTTCTCCACAAACTTTCTTCGGCTTCTTTCATCCAACGCACTGTTCCTTGTCAATTCGGACACGGACAGTATGTACGCCCTATGTTAAACTCAAAAATCGATGTATCGGTATTGCTAATGATAAATCAAAGCAAATCAAAGCAATAGAAAATTTCTATGAAAAACTTGGCTTTCGGTACATAAATGTGCCCCGGAATAAGCAAAGCGTATTTTCATACTCAGGAATTAAGTGTCTAGCTTTATTAGATAAGTTAATGAAAATTCGGGATATACGTAAGTGCGTGCGCAAAAAATTCAATTTTGAGACACAAGCATGTTTTGTGCGTTCCCATGATTGCATACTTTAATAAGTTAACTTAATGGCACGATTTTCATTTTCTTAAACGAAACCAGCTCATTTTTGAAGAAAAATCTTTAAAACTACTTCAGTAAGTGCATCGTGAATTTAATATGTGTTTAGAGTCTTCAGAACCAAAATCTTGCCCTATCAGAAGATTGTTTTCAATTAAGATTAAAAAACAAGATACAACTTATTGAAAATACGATTTAATTATTGGATACCCTTGGATGCATTATACCGAGACACAAATGTCCTAACACCAAATTGCTGAGAACCCGCTGATCTTTCCTGTCCGCCAACTAAAGAGAACAGGGGCAGCGAGTTGCAACGAGCACCAGATGTACCCCACCAACCACCAATATTCCTAGCTTAATCAAGCTAGATCCTAGTTCCTAGTTCAGTTTGCATATTTCCATGTACAGTTTGTGACTAGACTAAAGCTGTTGTTGTACTTGTCCCTAACATGATGACGCGAATTCTGAAGGCTTCTTGGATAGAGGATAAGGATAGAAGCCTAGGACTTTTCTGGTGTCATCTAATGGTGTCTCCCATAGATCATTCTTAGCTGAAAGCAGCGGACGTGCCTGTGCGGTACTGTCCCTAGTTGAAAATAGCGCTGGCGTTGTATATATACGTACTATACATATCATGTCAGTTTATGCCCTTGGACTTGGACCAGAAAGTTTGGAAAGTGTGTGTACGGGAGTGTACTTTTCTTGCACTCTTGTACTAATTAAATTAATTCTAATTCAGCCGATGTAATTGTACATATAATATCTGTGCTAATAATTCCACTCCTAATAAATACTGTAGGTATGCAGAAGTTATGAACATTAAAAAGACAAAACGCATTTTTCTTGCCTGCATTTCTCTTTGCAATAAGTTACTCCTTTCATTCAGAGGTATGTGTTATATACTTCTATTATAAACAAGGTTCAGATGTGCAGAAGTACTCTAATATTTACGGCATGAATGATGCAATTTTTCAAAAAAAAAGAGCTTAAACCGTCTCAGTGGCATACGCTCGCACGACGGGAAAGTAGAAGGGTGTAGAATTTATTTCCAAAACCACCTCGAAACCTTGGGATCCTCAAGATGCTCCGATGCACTTGGCCCTGGTGGGGTCCAGGGTGGGTTTTTCCATGAATTGTTCATGCATGAGAATGGAGTTGTGTGTGATGATGAGGGGACGTGGCGTACGTAACCCCTTCGTCCGGCTCAATGGAATGTGAGGAGTGGGTGGTTGAAGGGAGATTCTGATTTATGAGACTCATGTGCTCTCCACTAACGCGTAAATCAGTGACCGGCCAACCCCATTCAGAGGCCTACAGGTCCAAAAAAAGAATCTCCTCCCGTCCACTTTCACCCAAACATCCTTTTCATAAACCATCTCATCTCTACACCAGCACCCGACCCGCAAAGAATGAGGAAATCTCAAACTCTCTCCTGCCCGTCAGCGGAAATGATGGATTGGGAAATACACACCCGACTCAGCCGACGCTCTCCATTGCTTGAGCTAGGGAGTCCACGGTGCGTTAATCCGAACCTCCCTCAATTCGATTAACCAATTTCATTAACGTTTAATTGAAGGCATTCCAGTTTGATGGATTCGTGTCTACGAAACTTCTTATTTCTAGGAGAACAAGAATCTGTGCAATAACGCGTTCTGAATCCACACCAAACTAATACCTGAAATAATTGACGAAATCGGCCGACAGAATTAATGAAATCCTTAAAAATATGGTGAGAAACAATTCAACTTTCGTCGCAATACGAATACAATTTCTCGTATTTAAGGTAGGCATACATGTATTAAGTATGGTCTGTGTAACGGTCCGCACGAGGCTGGAATATTATACAGTATATACCTATTTCCATGATACGCGCTGACAATACTCGCTGGAAAACAACAACGTTGATCTGAAATGCGAACAATATGCCAACACAAAATTATGTTCCAGGAATATTTAATTGAGTTTGAAGAACTGAAGTTTATGTTAACGATAATAATTAAGTTACCCTGAAATTCTCCATTCCAGAGATAGTATGTCAGTTCAGTAAATTCTAAACTTGATGCACATGCCGACCGTTCAAACAGATTTAGATAAGCTTCTTCCACTTCCGCCATTGTATAAATGGTTGGGTTTATCTTTACTTTTCATCGATATTTGCCTAATCCTGAACGATTTGATGGTCGAATTTGAATAAGATCCAATTTCTTGAAATAATAAAACGCTGCTCTTTTCGATTCTTGATGCGGCATGCAGAGAATAAAAGACAAGGCTGACTGGAATCATTCTGCACTTTGGCTCGAGTCCCATCGGACAAGGTTGAGTTGTCCCTTTTGGGAGTTTTTCTTTGGGAATAACTCCATGAATTCCTCATTTATCAATAGGAAACATATAAATTCCAACATTACCTTTGGACGAGGAGTCGAAACTCGTGAAATCCCCATAAATCCAGCTCATATTTCTTTTCTGTCTTCTAATCTAAAACTCCGTTTTCTCTTTTTTTGAAGGAAATGGGAAAGCGAAGTTTATGGGTTACATTGTTTGAATAGTGGATGGGCTGAGGAGGGCAGTGGACAGGGGAGCATTGTCTGAGCTACGAATCTGGGGTTCTGGATGAGTGAAGGTGCCCACTTATTTGTTCCTTCTCGGCTCATCCATTTCCAGAAGGTGACGTGACCATTGACCAGAAGATTAGTGGCATTCCCCAAGGGTTTCACCCATTCAATAGAAAGCCAGCTTCAATAACCTCTGCAATCCCTCTTCCACACTGGACAATGAGTCCGAAGCATTCACTTGACGGCAATGCAGTTTCCAGGACTTAAACCCTGGCGGTCGTCATGGGGCGAGTCCGGGTTACTGCCCTGGAGGGGGTTTACAGTAAAACTGGGAAGTTGGCGAAATAAAATTAAGAGTTGAGAAAATCGGGAGAATATTACGCAGAGAAAATATTAAATTGTTGTTTTTTTGTGTCTGAATTTCTAAACTTCTATAAAATTAAATGCTGACCTCCAATTTAAAGCTGTATGCAATAAATTTCATTGTGAACATATAAATGCTCTTATATTTGAAACATGGTTAGTTCGTCGGGAACGTAAGAAATTATTAATTTCTGTAATTAACGTATTTTATTTATTTACATATACAATTATGCTAGATTTGCTCTATTAAGCTAGAAGTATACAATACAATACAAAGCAAAGTTTTTAACGGTTTCTAATTTTTAAATTTGTAATCGTGCTTTAGAGTAAATTACAAATATGTACCTACAGGTTTTATTGCAAGCAAAACACATCCTGATTTCGCGAATGATTGCTTCCACTTGCGTTGGGTGTAAACGAATTGTGCAGTGCAACGGCGTAAATTCTCGGAAAATGTGTTGCCTGAACCAAAATCTGTTTATCTATGCGAATTTGCTCAAAATTTAGATATTTGGATACTAATTGGTCGCCAAATGAAGTTCTAAGCATGTCCCATGTATTGCACTTGCGGATATACTGATACAATGCATATTCTTTGGCACCCTGGACGTCCCCCCATTGTGCGAAATCCCGGTACACACCACGTATCATGGGTGGAATGCGGAGAGGGCAATCGGCTCAAGTGCGGAGCATCTTGGCGGGGTTAGCGGTTCGGTGTGGAATGGATCGGGGGTAAATGCCTAAATTCCATTGTCATCTCAATCCCTTGGAAAAAGTGTCTGATTTATGGAATTGTCTTCCGACTCGAACATTGAAATAAATTGAAAGGATTCAGATGTGAGAGAAAGGAAAATCGTAAGTTCAAGTCATTCTCCCGCACTCCTCCCTGTCACACAGATACACAGAACGACAAGCATACACAGGAAAACGAGTCGTAATCGAGCTTTCTCCCCGTTATTCCCCCTGGCACAGCTTTCTCTCCTCTCTCCATTTACAGATCATGATGCGAGGAAAACCGTCATTTCCACCTTCGTTTTTGGCTTCGACCGATTCCCACTGCAAAGAGATACTCAGATTACTCTTGTTTTGGTTATTTTACATTTTAGGTATTTTATCGAGTGCTTATATGCTGTTGAGATGACGTGTACCCCATCATGAGCTAATCTTTCACGTCTACCCATGTTTAAATTAATCGTTGTTTTCTCGAATCTGGATTATTCTTGCTGATTTTGGTGTGTCTTTGTCAGGTTTAATTGTTCTGAATTGACAACTTTCGTTGCGAAAAAGTGACATTTTATGCAGTTCAGATTCTTGGTCGGCTCGAGCGGAAACGTCCAAAAACGATGACGGTTTGGTTTGGTGAAAACTTTGCGCGAGCATACAGTAAATACAAGATATGTGGATGAGTTGCCTATAGAAAAGTACAAGAAATTGGCATACTTACAATAACCGAAGGGGCCATGGAATACTACATGCGGTTATATGAGGGTTACTCCGTTCCGAAACTGTGGTTCTCTTATGTCAGAATTCATTTCTTATCATAACAATAGATTAGATTGCTTACTGCCAGGCTCTCGCCAGAACATTCTCACAAATTGGTTCAATACATTTGTAAGTTTCGATACGACTCCGAGGCCCAAGATCTTTTCTTGCGGTTCTCCGTAAAGGAATTTGGGTTGAGGGCGGTTTTTATGATCAAAGGAAAGAAGTACGTTATGTAACGTAGTAGAAGGAGTAGGTACTCAATTCAATGATCCGAAATGCTGATGTTTGCATCTTTTAGATCCTTCTAAGCTCCCTACTTCCCGAATATGTTCACTTTGGGTTTGGGTTTATGGAATGGTCATATAGCTCCACATATCATACATTATGCAGATTGGAGAGAGGGTTTGAGGCTCTACTCAAACGCATGCTAATTTTATGCTTAGTAGCTACTTAGGCTCCATATTAATATTAATGATGAGATTATGGACTCGTTTTGAATTTAAATGGGAAATAGGGATTATTAATTAGGCTTTTCGTTTTTATCCTTATTGCCGACCTATTACATTCTCATTACAGACTTTAACCAGGAATTCAATTTATTCTCAACCAACAGGCCGAAGTTCACATTCCATTACACAAGTTTTCCTGAGTTTCCTTTTTGAAATGCGGAGTGTTTGAAATTTCAATTGCTTTGTCATTATGCTTCAATTTCCTGACCAATTTGTCGGAAACTTGAATATACATATAATATGCGTAACCTTTATAGAAGTAATCCAATTATAAGTTGAGTTAGGTACTAGGTTGCAAACTCTTAAAAAATACAATACAAGCTTATATCGAGTTTAACGAAAAATGACATATTTAATTATACGGGGATTTAAGGTTATTTATTGACCATAAACAGTGGCGCCTCCAAACCAAATCACGACGGTAGCTAAATTTTTTAATTCGTGAGCTTGAAAGAAATATACATATTCCATTTTGTTGCCGGAATACTGCTGAAATTAATAACCTGGATTTACCGCAAAACGGATTCCACCCTCAAGGCTTTACCGCTAAACTGACCAACGCACAAATTAGCGCAAACCTGTCATATCTATAACCATGTGATCTAAATGGTGAGATCCATACGTTCTGATTGGATTATTTTTTCTTCAAATGGATTGCAGTGCCTAAATTCAGTAAGATAAAATGGGAGAACTGCTCCTTTGTCGGTTTAGAACAAAAGAACGTTTTCAATTTACCCTAACCCTTCCCACGGAATTTCTGCAGAACAAAGTGCCTGTGTTTCTATGTACAGGGAGAAAGCAATGCAGGAAGGAGTAGCACAACAACGGGCATTCATTTGTCGCACTCAATGACTTTCCTTTCTGTCGCCGTCTAACGTGAATTGGGAATCCGGACGCGGTTCAATTTTCAATTTGATCCCCATCACCATAAAGCAGAGACCCTGCGAACCCACTTAATGGAATTCCCATTGTTTTTAAGTACAGAGCCCTAGCTACCGACTGAAGTGGGACGGAAGAATAGGAGTTTTTGACAAAACCGAATTTAGGCAATTTCTCCAAGTGTTAATTACCTTTCAGGACGGAATAGGGACAATGGGAAACTACTTACAAGAGTTCAGAGCAATTGAACACTTCCCCGGCCTTTTTTTGTAAAAAAAAAGCAGTTGCATCCAGAAGGGGTATATTCAATCTCGCCGTGTGTCCGTCTGTACATAACCTTCTCAGCTGACCAGGGAAGGGCCAGAGTTATAAAGTGTCGCTCAGAAATACTAATAAGAGTTGGATTAACGCAGGTAATCTTCTGTCATTCGGGAATTGTTATTATATGAAAGAATTCAAGATTTGTCTTATAATACGAAAAATTGGTCGACTTTTTAGCGTTTTAGTCCAAAAGAAGTAAATCCGACCAATCCGATAGCCGAGAACGATCGCGGCACGTGTACAGAAATATGTTAACAAATTTGCCAAATCTTAGTCAAACAGTACAACTAACAAGTAAATAAGTTGCAAAAAGGGGATAGCTGAGATTCACTCAATAAGGTTAGGTTAGGTTTTCCGAAACGCCCACAAGTTTATAACTTCCAGTTAGGTTAGATTAAGTCTTCGATGAAGCCCGAAGGGCTTTTGCAATGCCTAGCCTAATCTAACTAGAATTTATAAACCCAACGGGCCGACCTGTGAATACACGACTGAAAAAATTCCCTTTTTGTTACGTATATATTGGTCAGTATCAGTATGACCTGCTCAATTTCTAAAAAAGTTGCGCCAGTTGTACTACTTTTCGTGTTTGTATTTTCCAATTAATTTTTCAATCTATGGAAATTATTCTTATTTCGTTAATACTACTGCTCATATTCAGCGAAGTGGTACCAAGCTGCAGGGAGGCTGGGTGGTTTTTAAGAGAAAAGGTCCTTTCACCCAGGGCCGAGCCCGAGAAGTGCATTACATTATGTTCCACTTGAGTCGAGACTCCTAATGATCTCTCCTTTCCATTCCACCACCACCATATGGACTTCAAATGCTAATGGGAAAACGAAATCCAATCCTGTAAACACCAACACCAATAGATCCTTCACTCTGGCAGGCAGGCAGGCAGAGAGAAAGAGAACCAAAAAAAAGACACCCCGGTTTTCCCTGTTCACGGGAAATCGAAATTGAGTTTGAATCCACACTTGTAATGGAGCTGGGACATACGGAGAAAATACGGTAGGAACCATTGGAGTGGGCCTGGGAAGGCAGATCTGTTGTATATAGGACCAAATATCCCGACAAAGAGATATATTACATTAGCCAATACAAGTGCGGGGTGAAGTGGGGGTTGTGAACAAAACTGTTTTATTTCTTATACTACTTATGTACTTCTCATGGTGCTTTCTTAGGTCCTGACTTGAGTCCTGAGAATCGAAAAACTATTTACACAACACCACAGCAGACACATGTTACGGATACACATAAATTGGGCAGTAATTGTACTATATCCGATTAATTAGATTTTTCAAGATGTAAAACACTAACCCTGACGAACCCTGAAGAAAAAAAACAGCTTTAATTCTATAACCCAAGCCTCATCGAATATGTAAGATTACATATTATTATGGTCATATTGCGTAAAGTCAGCACCTACTCGATTTGGACTTTCGCGGAGCCTTATACAGTAGGCGCTGGTAAAGTATATTGTAAGGTAGTCGTATATGCATTTTTTGCTAATAGAAGATGTTTAAATTAAGTACTAACAAAATTTTTAGCCAGAAATACTCAAATTTACACTAAAATGTACGTATTGCCGAACCACTACAACTAATTTGCCCAGAATTCCAAGTGTGCCGCTAAAAATGCTGAAACTTGGTGACAATTCTAATTTGCGCAAGCTCAGCGAGAAATAAACCTAAAACGTCTAACGCCTTATCTGACTCAACTCAACCTAACCTAACCAAACTTGTGTAAATTAGAATCGCCGAAAAACAGTTTTATCGGAACACACGTTTGGCGGCAAATTACAGAATTTTTGTCTTCCTATTAAAAATTATTTAGTCATTTACTGAAATTTGACCTCAACGCCTCTGAAGCAGAACATAAGTTTTTCGAGTCGGAAATGAAGTGGTGTGGCTGTTCCTTTCGTCTTCATTTAATTGCGAAGTGTTGGAGAGAAAAGGAAATAAATGAGTCCATACTTTATCCCGTGTGCCCTCCCGGGTGTTGACACAAAAAATATAAAAACATTTACTTCCCACTCCCACACTCTTCTTCCGTAGTAGAACCTAACAGCAGAACCATAGTAGTCTTAAACTACAGCTCTACTACCTTCCCCTACGAGAAGTGAACCGAAGTGTTTACAGATGTAATTGTCCTTCTCGTCTCTTTTCTTATCTATTGCTTTCACATTGCACTTTCATCCTCGGAATGGGAAATTCCGAGGCTTTTCTTCCTCTTCTTAATTAAAACAATGATTCTTTGTTTCGTAATTATGCGGCCCATTACCATACTTCAATCCAGCTTTATGGCTTACAGCTCCAAGCATTATTTGAATGTACGTCGTATTCGTACTGCTTCAGGCGTCAGGGAATCGAGTACAAGGTCAACAGGGACGTCGTGTCAAATCAAAATCAGCAGAATGAGGTTCTAATAAATCGTTGCTTACACAGATGACAGAGTCATGGAGCTGTGTGTTGGATTCACGAAGTTGGCATTAGCCAGGTTCAATGATTTGTGTTCAAATATTGACACATGATAATTAGCAAAGTCAATATTCGTGTCAATCAATGTATTTGAGCTGAACCCTTAGCCTGCCAAAGTAAAATCGCTTTAGCATGGCAGAGAAAAATTTAGATTGGACTAAACTTTGCTCCTTTTGAATGGGTTGTAAAGGTGGAGCATTCCATAAAGTGAAAGCCATGAACCTTATACCTAATTCATAGTAATGCTTTGTGTACATAGCTCATCCAACAACAGCTGACTGTGTATCATGTTTCACTGCCAATTCTGTGTGATGTGTGTATATAGTTTCAATTACACTATAGGACTATAGGTTTTGAGAGGCACTGATCCGTTACCCGGATCTCGTTGCATTCCGCGTAGACCTACTACTGTAGATATAGAAAAGTTGTATGTTGAAATGGATTTGTGCTAGGGGAGCGAGAGATTAGAAGTGAAGATGACTTAAGACTCAGACGAAGTGATAGTGAGTAAACATGTGTGCTGACGGGAAGAAGGGTTAGGCGAGGCATCAGCAGCTGATTCCTGACTCTTCCCAGCCTCATAGCTACCCAGAGTAGAACTATGTACAAGGAGACATGAGGGGTTAAACCCGATCTTCCCATCCGACATCCGAGCAAATACCCAGACCAGACACTGCGTATACATACTGGGTATGCAGAGACAAGTGAACGTGGAAGGAAAGAGCAGAGAAATAGCCTCGGCCTTGGACGCCCATACGAACGTGGAAAGCGAAGAAAGCTCTTGAGGACGATGAGGAGTGTTAGCCGAGGAACAAATACAAGTGCGTAGGAAATGTTAGCCTACTTGACGTCAAGATCTTCTCAGAATATTTTTGTTCGATTCTACTAACAAAAATTTGTCTCTATGTTCCAGCCAATCCAGTTCAAGGGACTCGGTCGGGTTGGGCAGAACACAGCAACGCAAAGATGCTTAGAGGTTGTGAGTTGTTAATATTACTGCAATATTCAAATCGTCAATCTTTGACTTTGTAGTCTACTGTTGATTATGCAGTAAAAATAGGAAATTAAATAACAAAACTAAATAAGATTTGTATTTAAAAATGCTGTAAACTCACTAATACAAAAATAGATCTTACAACACTTGCTGATAAGGGCACACTAGGTTAAAGCCTCTAAAGAGCTACTAAACCAAAACAGTGTGGAAAGAGTTGACAGTATACTACAACGCATCTTAGAGAAATAAAAAACGAAATGCACCAATTAAATTGCATTTTATAGAAATCACATATGACTTCTATTTTGATTTTTTCCGTCAATAACGGAATAAATTGGAATTACAAAAGGTCCTATTCTTGAAATACTGCACAAACCCGGAATATTAGCCATGACGGCATGAGTATTGTTAACAGTGTTGGTTCGGGGTGTCTGTCTAAACGGCATTGTGCTCAGAATCACGTTCTCCATCATTGTGGATAAACATGACGAGGACGAGTGGGATGCCATCAATTACCTTCCCAGGACTCAAATAATCACACACACTTACACTCACTCCCCCGCCATCCCTCCCAACTGCCCTTCACACACTGCACTTTCTTCTATTATGTGGACATGGACTCTCGGAGGATTACCATTTATTTCTCCACTTTCACCGAATTTATCAACTCAACGTCATGTCAGCAATACCCTTGGCCTCGCTGACATCACGGGTACACCGTACATATTACAAATTTCGGCTAGGTTAAAAGATAGTTATACTTCGGCTTTGACCAATTGGACTTTTATTAGTACTTTTTGGTCGGTTGAATTTGGGTTTGGTGGTTGGAAATTTTCTGTATTACCACCTGGGAATTTTCACATTAGACCGATCAGGTTCGCCTAATGTGTCTAAGGGCGAACTGTCCCGAGAAACTGAGTTGGAGCAAAACTTCCATCAACCCAAAAACGTATTTCTTCCAGACGAACGGTTTCTGTACCCAGTAGAATTTTCTTGAGATATTTGGATTGATTAAATTTTATTCTTCTGGTAAATCTAATTTGGCAGACTGATTCATTGGCTAGGCTGCTGAGTTCATAAATTGAAATATGGACTCGAGACCATTTCTCTCTTCTTTAACTGCAGAGACTATTAAACGAACAAAAAAAAACATGAATTTCATCTCTGCTTTCTCCAGCTTTGTCTCGACTCCACAATCTAATTTGTAAACTTGGTACTTGGAGAAAGTTGTAAAAAAATGCGCAGAGCTTATTACTTCCTGGATTTGGCATAGAAGGAAGCAGTACAACTAACAACTAACTACATGTACAGAATCCTTCCATGCTGCTTTTTCAAAAATATTTACTTGGTAGCGTATACCTAGTCTAGACTAAACTGTATTGATTGGAAACCTAATAACAAAATTCATTTATTCCCGGACCGACCAAATTGCAGGAATTCCTTTGGCTTCTGTTGTGCGCTGTGAAAAGTTTGCATATTAGCAGGAACAGGTTTGTAAGCAGTCTAACAAATAAATAAGTTGTAAGGCATGAAAGTGACAAATGTGCTGCATAAACACAAATGCGTGGGAATAAAGCGTTTGTTTATAATAAGTTATGTGTGGCGATATGGATATGGCGCAAAAAAGATGTAAGTGATTTCCCATTTCAACTTGCCGTCAATCTATGGCTCAGATTCAGAATTAATGTGTTGTGAAATTGGCATGCGACAAACTACAGGTTTTTTTATACAATGCTTAATGTGTAAAGATTCCATTGATTAAAGAAATGCTGCATGAGCTTGGATTAATTTCCCAAACGTAGACCAAACTTATTAGTATTATTATTACGCTGAACCCATAGGAACTCAGAGATTCCGCGATGGCATTTTAAAATTAGCGACAAGTTGATTCAATAGTTCAGTAATACTTATGATATGAACAAATCGAACGCTCTACTTTGATTTGTCGATTCTAGTGAGATAGAATTTGTGAAATTCCATTGTGTAGGACGGAAGTCATGCTTGGTCGTTGCCGTGATTTGGTGTGTAAAGTTCATTCCAGTTGGTTTGTTGGTAGTCGGGTGTTTCTGCACCTTGAGTTGGGTGAGTTGGGAACTCGGTCTGTCGGATTTGTGTTTCCAGTCTGCCTGTATGTGTGCTGAGGCTAAGATAAAGGGTGGATAGGGAAGTAGTGAAGGAAGAAGAAAATTAGAATTGGTGAGGTTGATTGAATGAATGAGTGAAATGAAATGAATGAGTGGATTCTCATCTCCGCCTCTCGCCTCACACCACGCTCTGTTCTTCTGCCTCCGCTTCTCCCGGAGAAAGTGGAGGAAAAAGCAATCTGGGCTTATTCCTACCCATCTTACTCTTATTACCCCAACTATGGTCTCAGTCGAGTTACCGGACAGGATAGCTCGGATAGAACGACAACAGATAGGATCTGAACATTTTCAGAACCGGTTATTACATGTACAGCATCGTCAAAAGTACAAAGGCGGCACTGTGCTGTGTCGCTGCGGCTTCCGTTTTATTCGTACTGTGCTTGGTTGAAGTATGGAAACACAAAAATTGTTCAAATTCGGAAATTGATTATATGGTTGTTGATACATATATACACTAGATCAGTGTCGGAGCCACTAAGACTGGCCTCACTAAATTTAACATTGAAGAAATAATACTACAAATAAGCTACAAAGTGCAAAGGTATACACTCGCTTGAAAAATGATATGGAAAACCCTAAGTAACTGCGACGCCAGGGACAGGAATTGCGTACCGTCGTGCTCCGTGTTAGCTCGAAAAAGCCTCCTACTTCCAAAAGTACCTAAACTAAACCCCTAAATCTAAAAATGCAACCCGTGAAATCAATGGCAATTTCCCTGTTTTATAAAACAATTGTGATTGATATTATTACAGCGACTCAATTGGTTTTATTCGCTCAAAAGTTGCGTGCACTTCACGCTAGATTATGACATAGCTCCCGCGCCCCCGCCTCGGGCCTTCGGCCCGAGAGCGTTGGCGCGGTCGCCGGCACGCGTTAGTGCTGGCACAGAAAGCGATTAGGTAAATACGAAGAAAATCACCAACATATGGCTGATAATCTCTGTATTGAGCTACCGTTACGGACAGGACAAATTTTCAAATATCCCGCATGACTATCAGTATAATCTACGACATTAAAATACTTGTAGTGTGATACTTTTGGTAAATAATTATCTGTGACGAACGGACGGACGGACAAATCTTGAAATATCCTTCATATGACAGGTAATGTGTACATTGCAATGCATAAAATACCTGTATTAAATTCCTGTAGTGGAATACTTTTGGGAAATAACTATGTGTGACGGACGGACGGACGGACAAATCTTCAAATATCCTTCATATGACAGGTAATGTGAAAATTGCAAGGCAAAAAAATACCTGTAGTAAATACCTCTAGTGGAATACTTTTGGGAAATAATTAACAGTGACGGACGGACGGACGGACGAATCTTCAAATATCCTTCATATGACAGGTAATGTGAAAATTGCGAGTTTGGTTTACTGGTGAATTGGCATTTAGTTC
>JAQFYT010000047.1:0-44281 GCA_034694925.1 Ceratophysella denticulata
TTTATTCTTGCATAAAGTAAATCATGTGCCTCAATATACGCTTTATTCTTGCATAAAGTAAATCATGTGCCTCAATATACGCTTTATTCTTGCATAAAGTAAATCATGTGCCTCAATACATATACGCTTTATTCTTGGATAAAATAAATCATGTGCCTCAATATACGCTGTGTTTCAATTCGATTAAACTCGGACATGTGCATTAATCGTATCTTCAATTCGATTCGAAGAAACTCGGCCAAGTGCCTCAATAACTCAATCTTCTCACACAAATAAGGCGAGGCGAATTACGAGGTTTATCACTATAATCAGGCTTGGCATTTTTTCTGGTGCGGTCCTATCACCAAACCCACTGCGCAACTTTAGCACAAAATCTGTATTATTATCGAATCATTAATCATAAACAATGTATTGTTGCTCTACAGGTGCAAGCACCAATAAAGTACTGGGTCAACAATGCTACAATTGTGCCAGTCTCTGTCAACAATATAACTTGACCAAATTCCGGGATCGTCTCCTACTCCCGAACAATCCGAATCAGAGTGGTTCTGGTGAAGAATCCACTGATTCCCGGTTCCCATCCTCATCCACAAATAATTCCAACGCTGTTGACGACGCTCCAATAACAATCGAAGAAGTTCTTGAAGAAGTCTACAACCTTCCTATTGAGATGTGGAATTACGCGACCATCTCCGAACCAGCACTATGTTCATATTGCACCCTGCTCTTAGCAAAAATGTACCGTCCCTTCCGAGAATTCCGTAAATTAGCCATCCAGTTCAAATCTGCTATGGCTTTCCACATGGATAACGTCAGGATAAAGCCGGAGCCAGATGACATGGAGTTTGATGATGATGATGACGACATGCCGGATCCAAATTTTGCTTGTGAAGCTGTTTACAATGATGAACCTCAATCCACAGAATACGAGTCGGATTTATCGTCGTCCGTGTTCTCCACTCCTGGCCCAAGTAAGGGTTTAATGTTTTCTAAAGCTCAGTAACCGTTCAATTTAAATACACCATTCTTGATTTTAATTGCTAACTTTTTCAGGTAGCAGCGGTAGCTCTAATATTTCACCTTACACGGTCATCCAAGACCCGTCTGCAACCCCTGTCAAGCGTGGACCGGGTCGTCCAAGGCGGATATTCCCACCTAGTACAGCACCAGCAGCCCCAAGTCCAAGGAACAAGCCTGCTGCGTCTTCAGCTACAGCAGCATCTTCAAGAAAGTGGAAGTGTGTATACTGCTTGAAACGCTTTAGTGAAAACTTCATTCTGTTCGCCCACAACAAGGAAGCACATCCAAACGAAGATCCCGAGGGAGGGCTTTTCCCGATCGAGGAAGGTGCCAATTCTGGCGGTGTTGTGTTTGGCTCACCTCCCAAGAGGTCAACCCCAGTGAACACCCTACCCCAAACTCCCACGGGCACAGAAATAGTGATGAGAGCGACACGACCCCGCACGACCCCTCGAATGAAGACCTACCACGAGTATTCTCTCGTCCATACTTTTCATGACACGGACTCTGCACTAGCTGCCGTGAGAACGGAAAGAATATGGCGACAGCGTGGAACTACGACCACTGCTGAAGGACGGAAAATGTACTACGACTGTAAGTTCGCGAGATCATGTCCCGTGAAACAATTCATCATTTGGGAACACCGTTCTAACCTTATCAAGTGCTTCAGAACGTCTAAAGATCATACTCATGAATTGAGAGAAAAGGGACTTCCAATGGCCATTCGAGCAATCGTTGATGAATTATTCGCTAAAGGTACTCGTAAACCTCTTATGGTGGTCAGAGCTTTGGAAGAAAGAGGAATTCCAGAACCACACAAGGGTCAACTACGAACTTATTTACAGGCATTACGAATGCGTCGAAATCTGGCTATTGGTCATCCCAGTAATGAAGACGGAAGTGACAGTGAAGGTGAACCGGATAATAATGGTACAGCATTCCAAGTTCCAATACCATCGTATGCTCCGAGTTCCAATTCAGGGATTCCGTTCTCCTTATCGCTTTGACCAAATTCGGCTACTTAAATTAATCGATTCTTATACAATTATTGTGTACAAACAAACAAGGCAAGGGAGTTTGCGAGTGCTGTCAATGTCAACTTTACGTGTACATATACCATGCCAACTCTAACTAAATAGTTCTTTAGTTTACTACTGTATTAGTCAGTGATTAGGGATTAGTAGTTAGGGATTTGTAATTTTCATTGTGCATGATGCTGGAAAATGCAAAAAAAATGCAAATGAGACCCAGCGTACGTGGATCTCATTTAAATGAGCGGTGTTGCGTGTACTAAATAAATACTAAATCTCACTTTAAATCTCAATCATTTTCTGGATAATTGGAGGTATTTCTGAATAATAAGACTATCGTCAACCTGGGAAAAGTATGTACCTATTATAAATTATAATATAATCAATTTCGCATTATAATTATTACTGTAATTTCCAGGATGATCTACATTATTACTGCCTGCTGCTGGCCTTAATATCGCAATTCCAGGTGCTTTGCATTAGTAGCTACATAGCAATCCTGTTGCCTGTGTAGGAATATTACTGGACTGACTGGGGTTATTCCTATTGTCATTTGTGCCTCATGCAGAAAAGCATTATAATATCGAATTACTCCTGAATTATTTCTGAATATCTACTGCGTTAACGAGGTTGAGGTATGTATTTCTACTCCAACTGCTGCTGCTCAGCAGTTTATTCCTCGACTCGGCTCAATTCGAGGGAATATTTATGGCTGATCCGATCCAGTTTCGCCATTATAACTTCCTGTGCCTCTAATGAAAAATTCATGATACCTATTCGAGAAAGAGACACGTTCCAATCATTTGAGAAGGTCCTACATTGGAATTTGATGATGGCATATTATATTTTAAATATGTATATGGCCTAGCCTGGATTCTTGACTTCGTTTGACTTTGAATTGAAGGCCGCATATACCTGGAATTTTGTACTAGGCTTCACGCATACTTGAATCATAAAGTACGAAATGTATGTAGGTATGCAGGTATTTTATTGGGTGTGTAAAGCTAACCCGTTGAGGCGAAACAGGCGGGTTCTTTATACATAGGTCAACGCCTAAATCAATGTCGTACCATGTCGTAAAATGTAACTTTATATATAACTTATAAGTAAAAATCCGAAAATTACATCTTCAAAGCTCACATCGACAGATAGACTCGTGACAAAGTGACATTCCTACATGTTTCAGCCATCCATCATAATCATAAGATGTACCAGTTCAAGTCATGCCAACTAATTGAGAAACAATGCAATTTACGAGTCTACAATTACGCAATACGCCCATGCCATACCCACATTTTAGGATAGGATAGAGCATCAATCTCTCAATACAGGAAGCAACGAAAACAGGAAAGGCAAGTCAGGGAAAAGGCATATGGGGAGATTTTGCGTCGTTGCCGCCGCCCGCCCTTCTGGGCTGCCCATCCATGAATCCATAGCCAAAGCGTACAAGGCTCTTGGCTATGATTCTGTGCTTAGGTGCTTACGGTAAAAGCGAGGCAGCTCTTCCTGCTTGAGTGAGTCAGTTATTCCTCTGTTGTCTGTCTGTGTGAGTGTGCAGCAAGAGGAACAGGTTTTTGTCCATGTCCAAGATCAAAAATCAGCAGCTCGTTTCAAGTTCAACTCACATTCTTCTATCTAATTTTGGACTATAATTCGAATACCTGAACATAAAACTTGGAAATCTGAAATCCGGCCAAAAACAACAGTTGACAGTGTGCAAACAATACATAGTAGTTCTCTGGATTAGAATATTTATTCATTCATATACATATCAACAATCACAATAATCAATAATGTGCACAATACAATACCTACTCAACTCATGTTAGTTGTTGCAGTGGGGCGTAACTGAAACGGAACATACAAGATATTCTATCTCACGGTCATTTAATGCACAACTGAAAGCAACCAATATTTAATACACAAAACTTGGGTAAGCAAAATTACTGAATGGCCACTCTAAAATTATTTTTTATGTGTTATTATAATAAAATCAAGTTCAAGTTTCAATTTGTATACTTACATAAGTACATGCAACTTCATACAATACATGCGTGAGCTTGAGATAAAGCCTTTGCATTATGTTCATTATGCATTGTGTTCGGGCAGATGCAGATGCGGTAGGATGGAAGTTTCTGAAATGTCAAAGAACAGATAAAGCGTGGAGTCTTCCTGATGCCTGTCTGTTTAGCTTCAAATACCGTTTTTTATTGCTTTATCCTAGGAAGAAAACTTGCTTTATCCTAGGAAAGCTTGCTTTATCCATGCTTTATCCTGGAAAACCTCAGGCGCCCTTCATGGTTCATCTCAGTTGTTGTTGTTGTTAGAGTCATTGTCATTGGTATCAAGTAAACGCAAAATAAAAATGCAAGAATATGCTTTATCTCTAGCCACAGGCTACAGGGTACTACCGTGCTTTATCTCTGCCTCGTACAAAAATGCTGAAGTATTTGTATGCTGTATGTAATCTCTCTGCTGGCTCTGGCTTAGGTCTTGACCATGGCCTAGGTCAGTTCAGTTTTCCGCAGAACTGCTAGCGGCAAGAGAGATAAAGCATAGGTGGCGTTTCCCTGTTATTTAATTCGTAATGTGTTAAACTTTTGGATTGAGACATATAATACATATAAATCTGTTTACCTATGCGTATTACGCAGTCAGATCAAATTAAGCATAATCCATTTTTCTTTTGCAAGTGAACCTCTGTCATGTCATGCTTGAAATTTGAGATAAAAATCAACGGTTCACGGTTTAGTTAGGTACTGCTTTATCTTTAACAGCTCTGCCGGGAATTGTTACATATCTGCTATACTCTACATATTGGCTGTGGATGTGGATGTTTTATGTGTATGATAGGGAGTTTAATATTATGTTTTATCAGTTACCCACAATCCACAATTCATGACTTCATATCATTTGTCTTTGGATTCTGGTTTGAAACTGCGTACTTTATTCTAATATCTGATTCTGTCTTGCCTGACCATGTCAGTAGCCACATTTGACTTGCACAATACGAGAATTAATCAACAACATGGTACACGAACGATTACAATCAAGGTCAATATAATTAAGTACATACTTGGTTTAGTATACTTTCTACGCCGCTCTGCTCTATTTTCGGTAAAAGTTAGCCTATGCTTCAAATATATAAAATGTTTTAAGCTGATCGATCATACCTGTACATAAGTTCTAATTATAAGTGTGAGCTATATATAAGGTCATTCATTTGACTGAATATACTTATATACAATGTACATACTAAGAAAAAAAAGATTTCTTGCTTGACGTTTCTCTAAAACGTCAAACATATTGCACGTGTAAAAATCGGAGTCGTCTATGAGGATGCCCGACAAATTATATAATGTTTGCATGCCTCGCTCGCTAGACAATGACGCGAACAGCTTCCTGAGAATCAGATGTCAAATGTTTACGCTATGATTACACACGTGTGGGTAGTTTACTTTTAATAGCTCGTGCTTCGTGGAATAGTTCCATTGTTCATTTGTTTAACTTTACGTCGTAAATTTCTATAAGAAAAGCATTGGTTCGTTCGTTGGATAATACATGAACTCAACGTTTCTTTCTCATAGATTGGAATATTGAATTGTGCATTTTCATCGATCGATCAAACTCGGCAACGTTCTCCATATGCAACTGCCGCATTCCATCACTTTGGGAATGAGCCAATCATCCGTCTTCTACTGATGAAGCCCGCTCGCAGAGCTAATCTGTATCTTTAGTACCAGTTACTTCGCTGGTCTAGTCCTGACGAATCCGGACTCATCTAGTAGCGGCGAGGCTAAGGCGAAGGGTCATGATGAGTAATACTCTGAATGAAGGTTCATCGTTTCACGACAGGTCTCTTGATTTCGAGACTGTTGCCAAATGGAGTACACAGGAGGTTGGGTCATGGCTCCGACTCAAGGGTCACAGTGAAGAACACATTCAACTCCTCTGTATTCAGCAAAGAATTGACGGTAAAAGCCTCTTACTCTTGACCGAGACGGATCTCAGGCAACCGCCCATACAAATCTTGGTAAGGCTTCTGTTCGGTCAAAATGCGAAATTATTTCACTCCCTATGGATTAATTGGATTTCCTTGTATATTCTAGGTATTGGGTGACCTCAAACGTTTATATTTTGACATCCTGGAACTCCAGCAGTTGTGTTCATTGACTCATCATTCAGGATACAGCGGGGGAGGATGTATACCACCGTTTCTTTTCTTCCCAACTACCGTCTCCTCATCGTCCCCAAACTACGAACCAGAAGGTTTCGGGCAAAACTCATCCTTCACCCAGCACAACAACAGTTTCAATCATAGTAATCAACATCGAAGGGCTCGTCGGAAGAAACGTCGAGTTTCTTTTGTAGAATCAGCATCCTCCCAGCTCTCCGATGAGTATGAAGAAGAAGATCCCGAGTCATCATCAGCAGCTGATAACACGAAACCCAAAGTCTCTGCCAGCAATACGTCAAACCATACAGTGAACCAGCACAACACCTATCAGAGAAGACCAGGCGGATATGCCGTAACGCTGGAACCGGAAGTAAGTGTAACGGCGGAAACATATGCAATGCACTAACCTGGAAGATTACTAATATAATATACATTCTTGACTTGTTTATGTAGCTCGGGAAAGCTCTAACGGCAATGGCATATGTTTTCGTGGTCACATGGCTAACAGCGCTCGCAATGGTTATTGTCCATGACCGGTAAGAACCATTTTATTTATTTTTCGCTCAACTTTGTTGCATTTTAGCTTTCGCTCAATTTTGCAGCATTTTAGCTTTCACTCAACTTTGCAGGATTTTAGCTTTCACTCAACTTTGCAGCATTTTAGCTTTCACACAACTTTGCAGCATTTTAGCTTTAGCTTTCGCTCAACTCGCGAATCAGTGAAAGCCATACTAAAAAATAATGTAATTTTGCCTATAAAACAGGGTTCCTGATATGGAGAAATTCCCACCGCTTCCTGATCTCTTTCTGGACAATATGCCGCACATTCCATGGGCATTTGAAATGTGTGAAGTGACTGGAACAATTCTATTCTGTATTTGGATTGGAGTTCTTTTCTTTCATAAACATCGGTTTATTCTCATCCGAAGATTCTTTGCCCTTTCCGGAACCGTATTTCTTCTCCGTTGTGTGACCATGCTCATCACTTCCCTCTCCGTCCCTGGAACACATCTCAAGTGTAATCCGAGGGTAATGGTAATGTCACGTTCCGGGTTTTTCGCTTTCTTTATTCTCTTCTGGTTCCATTCGGATATCGTTTTCAAAATTAAATTATAATTATGATTAATCCTAACTAGGTACTATGTAGAACTATATAGGTCATGTTAGTTTTGCTGGATAATAACTCGAGGTGTTACAGCAAAATGTAAGTTGCATGGTGTTCACATCGTATTCAGTCAATGGAGAAATTACCAATTTTTTGTACTATGTATACTAATAGCATGAACGATATTTGATCAATTTTTAACGGAATTTTGCAGCATGGTTATGGCTTTTGTTTTCACTAGATTTAGCTCTGTTCTTACGGTTTTAATTTCTTCCCTCTCATTGTCAGTACCCTTGTACACGAACAATGGTTCATTAATTTTATTTGTTTTGTCTATTCGTATTCTTATTCTTATTTTATCCTTAGCCGTACGGAGACTGGTTCTCGAGGCTGTACAACGCTTATCTCATTTGGAAAGGGGCTGGATTGAGTATTCAAGGAGTTCGAACATGCGGAGACTACATGTTTAGCGGACATACTGTCGCTCTTACCATGCTCAATTTCTTCATTACGGAATGTATGTTTTTAAAATAGCTTTCAAAGCAAACCTAAACTCACGACGAGATTTCTGCGTTCAGGCCTGATATCGTATTGTTTTTAGACACAACGCGACGGTACTACTTCATCCATACATTTTCATGGGTCCTCAACATGTTTGGAATCTTCTTCATATTGGCAGCTCATGAACACTATTCGATTGATGTCTTCATTGCATTCTACATCACGTCGAGGTAAAGAACTGCAGAATCTTCATTCGTACTATTTCCAGTTTGGGTAGCGCACTTTTTAGAGTTTGATAACTTTGAGGGCCGTTAGGTAAACCTAACCAAAGTTATTGAACCCAAGAAATGCTGTAAAGCACTCACATCGATGGTTCCGCAAAATGAGGTGACATATCACAACTACTATTTACTTTCCCAGGTTGTTCCTGTATTACCATACCCTGGCCAATAACCATGCTCTCATGCAACGAGACTCTAAACGGACAAAAGTATGGTTTCCACTCTTTTCCTTCTTCGAGTCCAAGGTGGACGGAATTGTTCCGAATCAGTACGAATGGCCCGTGACGCCGAGACGTCTCAAGAAATGGACAATCCTCGTCATCCATATAATGGAGAGTAAATGGAAGGAACTCATCCCTAACCCAAATGAGGGATTTTTTCGAACCAAACTATTTTTTAGGCCTGCAAAAAAGGACGAGTAAACGAAATAAATAAATTCACGGATAAAATCCCTCAATACCGCAAAAAGGTATTACTTTAATTTACCGTTCTAAACGTTCGAAGTTCTAATCCGACATCCGACCCTGAAGAACACTGTTTGTGTGTTAATTTAATGATCGATCGTAGCTCGACTCGCCTGTTACCTTAATTGTTATTGTTAATTGCTATAAAGTAAAAAATTGTATCGTAATCGTGCAATTTGTCCTACCCTTGATTCCTACCATTAATTTATTTATATTTACGTGGTATCCCATTGCCCAAAAATACTAAAACTCAAAAAGTATTGCAAACAAGCAACGCTTCCTTTATGTGACAAATCGGAATGGCCAACGAACGACCCAATACCAAACACGGTAGGTATTCATTCATAACCGTCTATTTTTTACTACCTTCCTGGTATTGACATGTACATATTCCATTTTGTCTTTTGTTTTTGTAAATACCTACGGTATACTGACGGTATACTGTATACTGACTTTTCACCTACAACTGATAGCCCGATAGAATATTTTAGAAATTAAAAAAATAATGTCTTTAATTAGTTTGTTAGATTTGAAGTCAAGAGATATCCAATACCAAAGTACACAAAAGCTTACACGCTTCATAACTGCAGCTAAGCTGTCCAAATTGTCAATCGATAGTGTGACGTGACTTATTGACTGACCATTTGGTGGTCATTCTGTTCGGATTTATATCGTAGTATGTAAAATGTATTAGCTATAGTTCGTGGTATGTTCTATGCACAATTAATTTTAAATATGCATTGAAAATTCAAATTACTCACTGTCCTTAACTTCGTTACTACAAGCTAAGCCTCATGATATTGTGCTGAATGTGTGTCTGAGAGGCTACAGGCTATTTGAATTGGGTCTCAGGTTGATGGACTCAAGAAACTCGTCGTGTTGCATAATTATAATTACCTTATAATTACATAGCAAAAAAAATTATCTAGTGAATAAAAACCCCATAAATCCCGTTGTATTAATCTTAATCTGATTTGACATTTGACTTTAAAAGTTTTTTTATTAGCAAAACAGACTTTTTTAGATCCATCATCGCGCGCGGCGACTTGATGAACGACAACAATCATTTCTTCGGTAAATAGAGACTTAAATTACAAAAATCCATAATATATTTCTCACCATTAAACTAATCTACAGTTACAATAGTTATTATTATTCTGATTCTGATGTTCCTTGCACATCAGTTTAGCCGCTGTCAGCTTATCTATTACGATTACGACTCGATGATGATGGAATAAAGTATTTTAATTTGTAATTAGGGATCTTGTAAACTCGAATATCTAAATAAAAATTTAATGCTGTTGTCTATCTGTAAACTAAAAACCTTGACATTTGACATATGTTTGAACTAAATAACTAAATACAATAGCACTCTCACGTTATACTGAGGCTTTTTGAGCTCTGAGCTGCAATATTTCCTACTCCAAGTCCCTATATAATGATTTCGCCAAACCAAAGTATTACAATAATACAAACTTTCAGAGATGAATGATTAATGAAACATATTGTTGCCCGTTTGTACGCTGATCCTTTCAACTCAATATATATTGTAGAGACGGATGGCTCAGAATCTCGAAACCCTTTCCTTCCACTCACACGTAATGCTAATAGAATGGAGCGTGAGTTCGAAACCTATCCTTCCACTCACACGTAATGCTAATAGAATGGACCGTGAGTGAAAGGATAGGTTTCTAGATTCTGAGCCATCCGTCCCTACAATATATACCAATCCATGCTCGTGCGAAAATTAAATATTAAATTCTCTCATTAAAACTAAACATATAGCAATTAAGCAAACAGATAAGTTCGAAACCAGGAATCACTAATCACTGTAAAATTATGCACTCCTGAGATGGTTCATAGAGTTTATATTTATAAGCAGTTCACAACGCTGGCACGTTCCACAGCGCAACTCAATCAACTAAATATAATTAGCGCAGTAAACTGTTTGTTTGTGTTTGTGAACATTTTCGGTTGACAGTGAGGCTATATAATTCGTCTATTATTGTTGTTTTTGTTCTGCATAAATGCCTACCAACTACCCTGTTTATCAGAAGATTGATTTATAGTTAGTTTGTGGATTTAGATTGAATTTTTAATGTCTGTAATTGTAGCTATTCTATGACAATATTTTGTATTTCTTTATCATAATCTGTAATCAAATCACTGAACGCGACACATGCATTACTTACCTAACGAACTAAGGGATTTGAAACTGTTATTTTAGATAAATTATCAGATACATTATACGGAAAACCATTATAACATTTATTATCGTGTGTAAAGTGGAGACATATGGAGGATAAACCGGGTTCACGCATGCTGAGGAGGTAATAGGCCTATTCCATTAATTTCCATTACCTCACCATGGGCTTCAACTGTTGCAAGAACTCATACAGGGACACGGAAGCATCTCCACGATCCTCAACCATCCGATTCACGAATAACATTCTCTCACGACTGTCGTCCCTACAAAAACAAAACCGAAAATACACATGAAATTGACGCATATTCCAAATTCCAAGCATAATTCAGGAACACTGCCCGGCCCTTACCTCAGTATACGAACAGGAGCGTAGAAAGGTTTCACAATTTGCACTCCGTTCACAAAATTACGTATTCTAATTGAACTTGTATTGTCCAATTCTGGAAATTCATTCTGAAATAAGTAAAAATAACTGTCAGTCAATATTCTGCTCATCGTTTACATTTGATTCACATGCAATATTGAAGAAGGTACACCTACCATTTCAGTAAGATTAGCGTATGCGTTGACGCCGAGGACATCTTGACAAAATTGAGCAGAGACAGAGCGACAGACATAAACTAAAATCAATTCAGGTGTATCCATAAGGTAAACCCCATTAGAGTCAATTCGATCCGAACAAAGTTGGAGAACCGGGAATTCAGGGATCTCCTCATCACAGTCTGGTAGAATTGGCTAGAGTTGAAAAACAATTAAACATTACGAAATCAATATGTCCAATATTGACTTAACAAGAACTACAGTCTAAATTGACTTACTGTGTTGGCAACATTATGAATTGGATATAAATCCGGGTAGAGGGTCTGGATAAGATATGTGAGTGGAAGAGTCTTCATTTGATTCATGAAATTGACCCTCTCATCCAACCTAACCTTCAAGTCCGATCGAAACCCGGGACTCCGGAGTAAGGCATGAGTATAGGCTGGGAGCATGGACAAATTCGGCGGAGCGACCAGAGAGAGGGATGTCGAGGAATTCTGGCAAGTTGCATAGGCACTCAGAGCATCCACCACGGAGTTGGTGCAGCCTTCTCGGGCATCCAGCAGAGAGGACGTTTGGCTTCGATCCACGGCTATAATATATGTCAATATTCAATTAAATAAACATAATAGGGAAGGGAAGGAAAACAACGAACTAACTAAATTATGAGTTATGACAATTGACTTCACTCACCCATTTTTGCTACAAGCCCGATAATGCACTGCTGATCCGCACTATGAATAATATCGTTAACGTTCCCAGCCACAGGAAGGCAAAGTGTGTGAACTCTTATCCTTCTTTCACCTGAAATGCAAAGTGACACGAGTTAAGGGTTGAAAGAGAAGGCTCTTCAGTTTATTTTCATGTTTTGAATTTTCGCAGTACATGAATCATTATGTTAGCTAATGCGACTAATGGACAACGCACAACACATGGCCCAGGGTTATTTTAGCACAGACATGAATGATTGAATCATTCAAAATTCAAACAGTTTGACCTTTGACCTCGATGAATTAATTGAAAGTATTAGCTTGTCACCGGCATATCGTAATCGTAAGGCTAATTTCATCATCATTACGAACTTTAGCGCAATTTCACCCTACACCAGGTTGTCACCTTGTCACCATTAGCTAACTTTACAACATACCGCCAAAATTGAAAATGGGCGACATATAATGGCGCCACAAAAAATGCTGAAACTTGGCGACAATTCTAATTTCGACAAGTTCGTCGACAAATAAACTTTAAAACGTCTAACGCCTAACTTAACATAACCTAACCTAGCCGAACTTTTCAAATTAGAATCGCGGAAAAAAAGTTTTGTAGGAACACGTTTGGCGGCAGGTTTCAGCAATTTCGTCGGTACGTTTAATAATAAGCCATTGAAAATATAAGAATAGCCTTAACTTCATGAATACGTTAAATAATTGGTATATTGCACTGGTAAAAGCACCTTACCTTTGCTAGAGGTGTAAAGAAGAGCCGCCTGAAAACAAACGGTCTGAAATTCCGTAAGTGACTCGTCAATGGAGACCTGCATCCCGAACCCGGCATCGGGATTACAATTGGGCAGACTCAGCAAATCAGTTGAACGGACGAATAGATTTCCATGAAACGTATGAATTGAAAGTCCTCTGTAATATTAGAAAAAAAAATCATTGTAGACACTTCTATTTTCTAAATTCTAAATATAGAAAACGCAGAGAAACCTACCGACTACACCTAACTCTCATGACAGCCTCGAATCCAATTTTCCTCGTGACATATCTCTGGAATGCTTGCTCAAAGAGAAAGCTCTGAGATGGATTCTCGGTTGCATGGTAATTGGGAAACTGATAAACACAACCACCGGAGAACTTTGAGACACAGCTAATGGAAGCCAAGTCAACGTATTGATTATTGATGAAGAATAGGTCCACGGCAATGTACTGTTGGGAACACTCGAGAGCCAACTTCTTATAAAAATCTGTACTTGGGTTCAGTGCATTGTGTAATTCCTTAATATTTTTAAGAGTGTGTTCTCGATTCGTTAAAGCTCCTGGACCCACAGTTGGGAGACATGATTGAAACACTGTGATTCTACCGCCAATTGGGGCCTGCAAAAGGAAATGTCATGAAATATTATGGCATGAAATCTAATAACAAGTTGTAATTTGTTGATTAAGCCACTAAACCTACCAATAATTTTTGAGCAGCTTGGAGTGCGGCTCCAAGAGCCGAATGATTATCAGCCGTATTTAAGAACCTTGTTGGAAGTTGAGTCAATAGGTGACGAATGAGGTCACGACCCTCGGAGAGACTAACCAAAAGGTCACTCGGACTTGGGATGAAAATATCTGTTCCGGCAATGAAATACGATTAGTTTGACCAGTCTAACATGAATAGTTCCATAAATAAATTCTGATTATTACCGTCAATATCACACACGACTAATTGATAGGGCTGACTCAGTCCTTCGGATAAGTTATAGAAATGGACAGATGAATCAAAAGTAATGAAACCAATTTGTGAACGACTGTCTCCTGGGATTTTATCCATTTCTTCCAGCAGAATGTCACAAACTGTTTTTAGATACCCTGTGTCCACAGCATTCGCCGAAACGTCCAGCAGATATAAATACACCGCTGCCTGTGGAGGTCTCACCTGCGTAAACACATGAAATTAGCAAGGTTCAGGGTTCATTAGATAACTTAAAATTATTCTAATTACCATGTAATCAGCAGGTGCTAAGAACTCAATCGTTGCGGACTTTACTTCAGGGCGTCTGGATGGATCTCCACTCGTTTTTGTTACAGGGTCAAACTGAAACTCGTCTGGCACTGAACAGAAATAACAAATATTAATATTACCAAGCGCAAAAGATAGGATAAATTAAGTGAAGGTAGTTGATTACTCACAGTCATTGACCCTGAAACACAAGTTACACTTCCATCGTCGTTGGTCGATAAAGTAAACGTAAGGATTAATATACGTACGGCAAGACCGACATCGGACAATAGCAGTACATTGGATTACTGGCAATTGCTGTAGAATTAAAAACGACGTTAGATTTAACTTCTGATTTGTATATACCAGTAATTGTAACATATATTACTCTGATTACCTAACTCTACGTCTAAAAGGAGTGAACACTTACACTTACAGTCAAATCTTTAAACGGATGAATCAGTATTCCTAGAGGTAGTCTTGACTTGTTTAAAAGGGATTTGGAATCAGGAATTTTGGTTAGAGTACACCGAAAGATTCTGTAAATTAAAAACAATTATTATTAGAACTATTAGATTAGCCAAACCCGGACCTGGAGTATCTCATCTCACACAGGGTTATGAATTATGAATCTTACTCAGGGCTACAGTTATGGGCATTCATGAATTCGTGTTGAAATCGGATTTCAGGTGGCTTGATTCCATTCGGTGGTAAAATATGCCGTTGTTTCAATAAATCAATTGACTCATTACCCTGAAAGCATAAACCATACACTATAGATCATAATTTAGGCTGAAAATGTGGTACCGTTTCAATATACCAAGAGGTTACAGTACAATGTGCGCTCAAATTATTGTAGAGACAGATGGATCGGAATCTTAAAACCTCTCCTTCCACTCACACGTAATGCTAATAGCTTGGACCGTGATCCTTCCACTCACACGTAGTGCTAATACCATGGACCGCGATCCTTCCACTCACACGTAATGCTAATAGCGTGAACCGTGATCCTTCCACTCACACGTAATGCTAATAGCATGGACCGTGCATCTTCCTTCCACTCACACGTAATGCTAATAGCGTGGACCATGATCCTTCCATTGACACGTAATGCTAATAGCATGGACCATGCTCCTTCCACTCACACGTAATGCTAATAGCATGGACCGTGATCCTTCTACTCACACGTAATGCTAAAAGCATGGACCGTAATCCTTCCACTCACACGTAATGCTAATCGCATGGACCGTGATCCTTCCACTCACACGTAATGCTAATAACATGAACCGTGATCCTTCCACTCATACGTAATGTTAATAGCATAGACCGTGATCCTTCCACTCACAATCACGCTCACGCGTAATGCTAATAGCATGTACCGTGATCCTTCCACTCACACGTAATGCTAATAGCATGTACCGTGATCCTTCCAGTAATTAAGAAGATGCGCGGCCTGACTGCCTCGTGTCAACATATTTTTGTTTTTGGTTACAAGATACACAGTAAACGCCTTCTAGGTTAAGACTTTCCTAACTCTTCTTTTTCTACTGGGACGTTTCTACTCAAGAAACCAATGTCACTGTACACTGATATGAGTCCGAAACGTTAATAAGGAAATCAAATCAAATCAAATCAAATATCAAATCCAATCACACGTAATGCTAATAGCATGGACCATGATCCTTCCACTCACACTCACGCGTAATGCTAATAGCATGGAACGTGATCTTTCCACTCACACGTAATGCTAATAGCATGAACCGTGAGTGGAAGGATAGGTTTGGAGATTCTAAGCCATCCGTCTCCACAATAAGCAATTCTGCACCGAGAGCGCCAAACCTCGCGACCACTACTGCCTGATAGCATTAAGGAAAACGTTAAATATTATCCTCACCCATAATTTACTGAATCCATGCTGCGTGACAGATAATCCGCCCATTGAATTTGTCAACTGTCCCATGTTCCCCTGCTGCTGATGCTGAGCCCCAGGCGTGTACTCGGGCTGATGGTGTTGGTGACCGTTGTAGTTGCCAAACTGTGACTGGGGTTGAGGCGGATAAGCTGGGCCGGGTGGCCTTAGAGGCTGAGGCTGCTGCGTCTGTGGTGGATAGTTGGTTTGTTGCGGCTGGGGAGGAGGGTACATGGGACGATGGGCGGGTTGGGCTGGGGTGGGTCCAGGGCCATGGTACCCATTGTAATTATTCATCTGGGGCTGGGGCTGGAAGGCATTGTTCCCCGTAGTAGGTTGGGCCTGGGGATAGAGTGGTTGGGCAGTGGTGGGAGGGAGAGGCGGGTAGAGCGGGCGGGACTGGGCAGGTCGGACTTGGGGTTGGGTCGGCTGGAGTGGTGGATACTGCTGGATATTGGAAGAGCGCTGTTGTGGGGCATATTGATTGGTCACCATTGGGGCGAATTGTGGTCGCATCTTGATACCAAACCAGTAAGTGTAAGTGGTAACTTTCCTGTGAAGGTTTTACCAGAATAGGAAGAATTCGACGTCTGATGTCAGTCTATGAATACAAAATAATATAACCGGTAAAATATAGATACAGGCTTTTACATTTAATTTGTCAATGAAATAGGCCGGCAATTTGTATTTCAAACTGTAAAAGTATAATAACGCGTAACGACAAATGATACGGGGATGGGAATAGAAAATAGAAATTGTACAAAATGTACCGACAACCGATGACCGATGTAATATTGAATGTCAAATGAGCATATGACATAATTTGTAATAACGCAACAGTTGCGTTAACTTAACGTCAGTCAAAACAGTTAATATGTATAAATATAGGGAAAGGAAACAACAAATTAGGTAGTACTGTTGACGTTAACAGTCCAGATCGACTGTGCAAAGTACAGTCAACAGTAGGGCCAAATACAAAATATTGTAAACTGTGCATACAAATGCAATCTTGTCTTTTCTGCTTTCTGCTCTGTGACAATTACAGATAACTCACTGACTATAGACAGGTTTGACAGTCCAATGTCAAATGGATCCAAAGTTCAAATTTCAAGATTACAGAATAGTAAGCGTAACTCAGCCATAAACCATATCTAACATACTTGTATTTTAGAAACGCTGTAACTTGGATTTACACTGAAATAAAGGTCAATCAATCAATCAATCAATCATAAACTAGTTCAAATACCCAATATTGAAGAAATGAGATATAATAAGATGGAAGAGGTCAAATACCTCAATTTCTGCTTATAGCTCCACTTCAGCGGTTCTTGGAAAAATGAGAGCCGACGTTGTTTGTTGAGCTTATCCCGATCCACGCACACTTCCGTTGTCCGTCATCCGTGTGTTCTTGTACTTCCTCCTGACACCTGAGTATGTTTCAGTATTATACAATATCCAATAAATAAGTGTTTGTTGCTCAACGAAGTGTCCTCCAAAGTTGGGAGCTCCAGTTATTACCTAACTACTATTCTGTGTGTGAAAGAGTGAAATTGTGAATGACTTATCAAGAAGAACTTCCTGATTTTTTGCACCCCTATTATTTTCCTATTTTGCCATTCCCTGGCTTTGCTGGGCTAATAAGCCATAAGCTACACGTATAAATAGAAGTTTCGGTCCTGCTGAGCAATCAGCGTGACGTGGCCAACCCGGTAGGTTCCCATCACCACAACCTACCGCATCTCCTCAGCCGATAAATACGGCATAGCCCTACGTCTTTCCAATACGCCATCTGACTCTTCATGGGCACGGTAGTCCAGTTGTAATTGTACGTGGAAATAGGTTACGCCCACGCTCAATCCATTCAGTGGGGTTATGAAATCTTGAAAAATATACTTTTGAGTGTCAAGTACCAAGATGTGTCGGGATTTACATTTGACACTAATTTCATAAAGAGAGTGAATGAATGTCTTGTGTTTTAGATTGGGTGAAATTCTAAGAAGAAACATAGTTTTACTCCGTATACCGTGCTAGGAACAAGGAGGTACGAGTACAGTACAATAGGCCGATCAACTTACATAAAATCATACTTTGTATGGTTGTGTCTACTCTGCATGATGTCTATCTTCGTATGGCCCCACATCTCCTCCCAAACGGCTAAAAAGATTGGGATGAGTAATAACTTTAAAAATTTCTAATTTATTTTAGATTTCCTCGCGGTTCGTCTTCTCGACCTTTGACTTTGGAAACCTTGACTCTGGGTCAAAATTCCGTTAAAAATTCAATTTTTTTTTATTCTTGCAAAATCAAGTTCATTCGGGAGTTCCTGATCCGGGATAGCAAACGGCATCTGTCAGTGACCCTTAGTTTGACCCCTGGACTAGGTTAAATGGTCAAAATGTGATCTCGCGTTTCTATTTCATATTCCAGTAGGTAACTATGGGTGTAGTATGTTAGTCGCAATGTATAGTTTTCTATATTTGACCCTCCTTTTGACCCCAAATCACGGTAAAGAGATCAAAATATGACCCTTTCCTCCGTTCTAATTTTAAATTCGGATAGGTGTAGGATGAAAAACAAGCTGCAATGATTTTTCCAATATTTGACCCTCGCTTTGACCCTCAATCGGGGTAGAAAGGTCAAAATGTAACCCCTCCCCCCCTTCCCGTATTTATTCGATATTCGGGTATCCTATAAGGCGCAATGTTATTTTCCCAATATTCGACTCTACCTTGGACCCTGAATCAGGGTTAACAGGGGATGAGTGTATTATACGCAGTAACGATCGCGTCAGTAATGACAGGATCAGTGTATCGAAGCAGTGTGACTTGTGACCATTTTCCCCCGAATTGTAGATCGGGTATTGTGAAGCTTTCAGCAATGTATTTTGACGGGTACAGGAAACTGAGCAGCATTTGCCGCATTCTGACGAGTGTGAAGGTATTCTTGCAACCACGGATTTATCATGGAATAAGCTGCGTTCTGTCTTCAGCATAGAAAGTTGCCTGGCTTCTTGGTGGGGCTTGGTGAAAGGCGAAATGACGCGTCAGCCGCGCCGCCGTTTGCTTTTTTTTACTATGGGCGTTCGTTCCTCCATATGCCATAGCATAGTTCCATCATCCATGCTCCATGCTGTACTTGCCCATTCACCATTTCGTTGTTCGTGTTTAGTTATTTTGTTGATTGTCAGTCAGTCTTCAGTAGTTGAGCGGCCACTGGACTAAAACTGGTTACAACTCAAGGGTCAAGAGTTAGCAGGGGTTAAGTAATTGTCACTAATTTGTACTAGCGCGTGGTTAGTTGAGGGCGGAAGATGAGTTTCTCGTACGGGCAGCCGCCGCCGCGGATTGAGGGCATGGTGTCCCTCAAGGTGGACAACTTGACGTTTCGAACAACGCCGGATGACCTTCGTCGGGTTTTCGAGAAGTATGGAGACGTGGGGGATGTTTATATCCCTCGAGATCGTTGGACCAAGGAGTCCAGAGGATTTGCTTTTGTTCGGTAAATACAAAATCAAAATTAATCTGGAAATCTATATTTTCTTTTTTAGAATTTCTGTTTTCAGTTTTGAATGCTGAAAAAGTTGAACTTGATTTCTGAGAGACAAGAGAGTTCAGAGATAGAGATAAACATTGAAAGCATTGAAGTTTGCAGAAAGCTTGAAATAAATTGACCACGATTGACAATGAAAAATGATTATGATTTACTAATGACCTATCTGAAGCTAAGCTATACTGCAAAATATTAAGCTTTTTATCATTATCCACATCACAAGTCAAAGTACCTCTACTTACAACTCAACTTAGCAAAGTTGTAAATACTTCTATCACCAAATAATTGAGAAATTGACGATTATTCAAATATTCATTGTTTCCTTGCAGATTTTCGGATCGAAGAGATGCTGAGGACGCGATGGACAGTTTAGATGGACGTATGCTCGACGGCAGGGAGCTCCGTGTACAAATGGCTAGGTAAGTTATACTTATACATCTTACAATTTCTCCTCCAGTTGAGTATTTAATATAATCAGTGTGAACTGATTCATATTACATCTTACCGTATGTAGTGGAAGCCCGAATAAAGGATCGTGTGTGTTAGAATTACTTAAGTAAGTTATTTTATTAGTTAAAGACGGGAATGGACGAATGGAGAATCATACGTTGTAAGTGGTCAGTCAGTTGGGTCAGGCTGCCAGCTGTGTTTTGTGCTCTACTTTCTACATTCAATTCTAATTTTGTTATTCATCCTTTTTTTAAGCCCAAACTTTCTAATTCGTGTTTAACTTTTCTCCTGTCCATCTCCCTTTACGTCACCTCACTTCACTACCTGTCACATTTTTGTGACGTACTTCGTACTTCTTTATTAGAGTTGTCAAACAAACCAAACATACTCATGTATAA
Source organism: Ceratophysella denticulata (assembly GCA_034694925.1). Classification (NCBI taxonomy): domain Eukaryota; kingdom Metazoa; phylum Arthropoda; class Collembola; order Poduromorpha; family Hypogastruridae; genus Ceratophysella; species Ceratophysella denticulata. The sequence continues at coordinate 20,338 of JAQFYT010000047.1, forward strand.
AGTCATCATGGTCATTGTTCATGGTATGTTGTTATCAAGACCACACTTTGGCACCGAAGTGGGCATTTTCTCGTCAAATCGTGTCATTGGTTTTATGAAGATGAACTTCTTTCTTATAGATATGGAAGACCGGCTTCTCCCCAACGGAGATCCTATGGAGGCGGTGGTGGTGGACGGCGATCCCGTTCCAGGTCTCCGCGTCGTCGCCGTCGCTCTAATTCTCGTGGTAGAAGGCGTTCTGGTTCCCGGAGACGCTCTCGATCCCGTTCTCGTGACCGTTCCGGTTCACGCACTCGTCATCGTCGTCGTGACTCCAAATCTCGTTCGGCTTCACCAGACCGCTCCAAGGCTAAATCCAAATCCAAATCGAAATCCAAGTCGCGTTCTCGCTCTCGGTCCCGGTCACCGGCGGAACGGGCCACCACATCACGAAAGAGTAAATCAGCTTCAAAATCCAAGTCCAGGTAAGTTTTACGGTTCAGGTATCAGATTATTCAAATGCAATAAGAATAAGTATTGTGTTTTGCGTTGGTATTGTTTTTCTTATATGTGAAAATTATATGTACTTATAGGAGCCGCTCTAAGGAACCTGTCGATGAGCCGAAAGTGGAAAGATCAGTCTCCCGTTCTCGCTCACGCTCAAGATCAGCCTCGGATTGATTGAAGAAAACCCCAGGTCATTGAATCAGGAATTTTTGAATAATCCCAAATTCTACATAGTTATTCTTAAAATAATATATAAATTCTTTGATTTCCTAAAAATGACTTTCTTTCATCCAGTAGATTTCAGATTTATCCTAAAGTATAACTACTAAAATATCAATGCAGAGTTTAAGTTTCACTTCTTTTGGTTTGTACAAATATGATGTCATGTTCTTTCTATGTACCAGTCTTTTCTCCATTACTAACTTCAAAGCTGCTCAAAATTCAATTCCAGTTTAATGCCCGAAGATAAACTTCGGAAAACTTGTTCCCGAACCCGGAGATTGTTCTAGGATCATTGAATCCCTAAATTGAAGGTAAATGAACTAAATGTTCAATTTTCTGAAGTTAATTTTGTTGTAGGTAACTATTAGGTAGCAGCGTTAAAGCTCAGCACTAACAATTTCCTATCATATATTATGTAATATCTATAACCTGTAACTCTAAATTGACACTTCTCGATAGATTTCACCCCTATGCCTACTCATTGGTTAGGTAATTCGTAAACATTGACATGCCTAAATCAGGAGTTTAGGATAATTGAACCTTAGTATTGTTTTTTAAGTAGGTAAACTATTCTAAATCATGTAATGTAACAGGACTTGGTATGATTGGATGTTCAGATGCAGTTGCAGTCGTGCGGGTATGGCGATGAGCAGCGTACGAGTACGACTGCTGTTTTGCCGTAGCTGGGGCCGTGACCCGTAGCGGTGGTGTTTGGGGGTGTAGCCGAAGTTGCTGATCCTCTTCCAGGAGCAGCTGTAGCGGGTTGCAGTTTGCAGTGTCCAGTTCCCGTAACGAGGAGGTTTCATATTTTCAAAAAAAAATGAGTATTTTTTTCCAGTAACTCGAACGATATTTTTCATTTTGAATTTATGCTGTGGTCTCTCAGCCTCTCCAGTGCAGTTGAGTGGTCCTGGGTGCTGGGTGACGGGGTGACATAACAGCGGAGCTGAGACTGAGACGCAGTGCTATTGGCCGAGTTCCAGCATCAATTCGGCAGCTGTTGTGTTTTTTTTTTGCTTGTTGCAATATTTTCATTGATTTCTGCTTAACGTTTAATTTGAGTCATCATTAACGACAAAGTTTAAGTTACTATTTCTGTTTCTGGGGTGAGTCAAAGTTAGTTACTTACGGATAATCCATTTTACGAGATTTTTATATGTAGTGTGTTGCGGGGCTGTCCTGTTGAGCTGGGCGGACGGAGACCTGCGAGCGAGATTCGGGTTCCATTGATTCAGGGTTGTGGGTTAGTTCTTGACAGCGAGCGTATGGGGGTTGTTGGCGAGATTATTTTTGGGGGGTCACTGTGGTCATCCTGCTGCAGGACACGCGGTCATTCACATTTCCAGAAATTATGAAAAAGTAAGTTCTTGTTTTTCGAAAGAGTGCCTGTACAACACACAAGGAAGTGCATCAAGTGAATTCATATCGACTTGTGTTTGAATGGAACATCCAATCCTGCTCAGGTCCTGTTTCAGACTTCAATTATCATAATGCAATACCATGTTCTATTAACGTGACTCTAAAATCCGACGTTTTCAATTTTCAATCCGTTCGAAATTCTGATACCATTAATACTGACAATGAGACAAATCTGAACTGAACATTCTCCAAGGTAAGTGGATTAAAGACACATTAAAAAGTCTTATAAATAATTATATCTATGTTGTATATTTACTATTAGTTTCTTTGTCTAAAATGAAATAAAAAAGAAATATCCTAGTATTGGCTTTGGCTGCATCAGAGTACCTGTACCTAGAGTTGTGTAATTGTGATTCACTAGGACATCAAAACCCTCATATCACATCAGCGCTGCGTGGTACGCGTACCTATGCATCATACGGTTTCATTCCATAGACCTGATTTTACTCGTATCCGGAACATGTCGGGGATGCCGCGTCATTCTCTTGCTTCCATATGCCAGAAACACAATGAATTTGAAACTTTTGAAACTATTTTTCGTAATTAGAATGATAATGGAGATCAGCGAAGGAATGTGGTGTAGTCAGTCATCCTAACTTGTACGTTTAGTGAGGCGTAGCGTCGTAGCATATTAATCGTTAGTCGATTCACAGGAGCATATGGAGTGTGACATATGACGAATATTAATTACACCTGATCCGGAGAATAGAGAATAGCATATTCACTGTTTAACCTGAGACGAAATTCTTGGCAGAGAAAGCGAGTGAAAGCTGAGTTGAAAAGCTAGAAAGCCTAATGAGCTGGAAACTCATAACACGGTCTACCAGGTGTGGGCGGTTTGTCAGACCTGCTGCCAATTTAAGTGACGCCATGAGCTCCTGAACTTCTTTAGCAAGAGATTTGCAATAAGAATACGTTTTGCTACTCCTTACTGTGGCCGTTGGAGAAAAGAGACGTTACCAGAAACTTTCACTGATTATTCTAGCATCGATAGGGTGTTTCTTCCGTAGTTCGCATTTACTTCACCTCGAGAATATTGAATTCCACGGTTACCGTTACGCGAAGAATCAGTGAAAGTTTCCTGTAACGTTCCTGGCCGCACACGGCATCATTAAGCTAAAATTTTTCAATATTTCATAACATTTGATTTATTTTAGCAACTATTTTTCTGGATCACTCGGTGCTGGTGGCGGAGGGGGAGGCGTATGTCGGGATCCAGAGTCATGGGATCTCGATGGATGATGCGATCCAGATGCTGTACCATTTGTGGTCGACGGATGATGCGACCCTAAACCATGGGCAGTCGACGGATGATGCAATCCTGCTGTACCATGGGCAGTCGACGGATCGTATGACCCTGAGCCATGGGCAGTCGACGGAAGATGCGATCCCGATGATGTACCATGGGCAGTCGACGGATAAGGTGATGTTGCTGAACCAGGGAGATGATGATGAGATGCCGATTGATGAGAGATTGTCGGACGGCGTGAAGTGAATTCTGCGGCAATTTGATCCACGGATTCCTGAATGAAGATTGCATGGGTGGAATGTTGCTCGGGAAGAATGGAGGCTATGGAGGCCTTGGTACTAATAACGCGTTCGGGTTTGAAGAACTGGGATCCTTCGTTCTCGTCAGGCGGCGGCGGAGGAGCCGGTTCCAGCGATTCTGTGTCTGAGCTAAGTATTTCCTCCATGTTCCCCAACATTTTAGAGGTGTCCATCTCTAGACCGACGCAAAGCCTTATTTGCTGAAATGAAGCGGGCTCCGTGTCTGAATCACCGATATGTACATTCCTGAATGATGGGCATTGGAACATAAATACATACCGTTCAGTCTCAAAAGACAAGATTTAAATTGGTGAAATCTGACTTTCTCCTCAGATGCCTTTCACTCACTCAGTCTCCATGTGGCCAGCATCTGCATACACTCTGGGCTTGAAGATACCCCCGTGAGACTTTGGTTTTCCAATTGGTTTTATATTGACTTTGCTCTTTTCATTGGCATTTGTACTGACAGCTTCACCTTTTCGTTTGAGCGGAACACCGATCACGGGCAAGGGTTTTCCTTGAACCTGAACCTCTTTACGGAGCGTGTAGGCGGCTTTCATGTAGAGTAATTCCGAAACTCGATGTTCGAGGACGTGAAGGGCTGGTTCTAAGTTCCGGGGCGTAATTATGTTTCCTTGACTTCCTGAAAATTAGTATAAAATCAATTCGATGGTATCTATTGCTTTGATTTCAACAGGTAAACACATAACGAAACAACTTTGCAATTACCCAAGAGCCCCAGTACGGAGCCTTCGAAGGCTGAAGCAATGTCGAAAATATTTTGAACGCTGAAACGAGAGATTTTCACCATTCAATTAGAGATTCAATATGACACCAAGTGGTTAAATCAGTTTTAGCGGTGCGGTGGTGGCATATTTGACATTAGTTCACTCACCTATCCATGACATTCTCTGCACTTTTTTCTCCCAGCTGGAATTCATATTCTGCTTTTGTCACCTTTGACTCTATAGTTTCACTTTTAGCTTTTAATTTCTTTAAATCTAACTTTTTGTCATTGTTGTGATCTTTGATAGATTTAAAGACGCCTTCTAGCTTCTCTTGAATTGCAAGTACTTGAGGATATATGGCGTTTACCTGAAAATTGTGAAACGTGTCATACTGTACTCTGTACTACGACTTTATGGTTCTTGGTAATCAATACTCAAAAATAGATTTGCGTACTTCCGCATCCAGCTCAGTAATTCGGGTGAATTCAGCCTGACAACTTAGATCCAATTCTTTGTATAAAAGTGCAAAATTCCCTATATCCCGTCCACCCGGATATTTGGCAAGGGACGCTAGCCCGGCTTTGTATCTCTTGATTTTCTCCGTACAGAGATGTGTATAAAACACAGTATAGCGTTCTGGAAAGCAAAATTAAAAAATTAGAATGGAACAGACGCATATATGTATTAATTGTTTACAGAACAGTGAAAGCATGCGACCCCGGGATGGGAGGTTATATCAGTACCAGTAAAGGATCTTACTTGAGCCACCACCACCGGGTCGATCATGTAATTTGGTTCTGTGAAACTGTTCTAGTTCCATGTCATAGGCATGGAATCGTTCAGCATCCCAAAGAGCATTTTGAAACTCGTGATTTTGTTTCTCATTTTCTGAGCCGAGAAAGTTGACTTTTTCCAAACAGGCATAGCTGAAAGTACACGACCACGTTACAGTACCTATACAAAGTTCATAATATGCACAATAATTTGTTTAAAAAGTTACAATCTATCGAAATCCCGATTAGCTTCTTCTATCATTCTGAACATGGACCGTCGAATAACTCCAAATTGGATCTTAATCGTTCGATGCTGTATATTATAATTTCCAAATTCCACCAATTGCTCTCGAATCTGCTCCATGAGGATCCGATTCTCATGCATAATGACGTTGACTTGACATTGAACCTAATTTTGGATTGATTAAATTGTTTTCACTGTTTCAACATGGTATTATTCATTTAGCCAGTAAATCTGCTGTTTTCTATTTACACGGTAGCAATTGTCCTGAAGATGGTCCAGGCGCTTTTGGTGTACTTTAATGGAAACCAATGCCCTGTTCCTGTTTAGTTTCTTCCGAACATCTTTCTCGTGCACATGGACTTCATGGACAGCATTCATGTAATGACGTCGACAGGACCGAATTAGTTTCATGCCCTCCTCGATCTTCTTTTTGTACGCTTCGTACTTCTCGATATACTTGTCGCCCTGGGCTTGTAATTCTTCCTTCTAATGAAAATAGGAACAAGAAAACAGTATATAAATAGTTGGTAAATTCAACGAATATAACTATTGTAATTGTAACCTCTGTCGGACCACGTTACATGCATACCTACTCAATACTCAACTATCTACGTGTAGGGTAGGTCTATTCTAATGGCACCAGCTGCAAATGCATGCGGACTATATGCGATTTTCAGAGTCATATAGCTTTTGCTAGGCTAGGTTAGGTTAACAGACGTTATCCAGTTCCAAAAATCGAATATACCGTATTACGCCAAAGTATTTGCGGATGCCGGCATTTTTGATACTGCCTAAGTGAAAGCAATGAAGAAAGTCAGGCGAAATACTAAAAGAACAGGCTAGACGCCATAAAACATATCGACAAGCAACATTATGAGAATTGAGTCTTAATTTAGCTCGACCTTAAATTGAATTTCTTGAAAACATATGATACAAAGTCTAATATTTAAATGACCCTTGAACATACACTCTTATTCACTCCAATTTACATCTTTAATCTGCTGATTTGGTTTGTGGCCCAGGCTCCCCGATGACCAATAAAATACCCATAAATTAAAATAGATCAATTCACCGAATAGTAATTAATTGAATTCATCTTAAAAATAAACGTACTTTACTGAAAACAAAGATGTACGTGGTTTTTTTAACTTAAAAAAAAAACAAGATGAGTGTGGTCTGAGTTGGTCGAAAAATTACCAATTTACCTTTTCTTTAGAATTTGCCTTATCATAAATTTGGATCTCTCGATTCATTTCCCAGTTCTTATTCCGTAAAAGACGACGAGTTTCGGCTAAACGGTTGACGGGTTTTTTATGTTTGATTAATCTGGACACAGGGTCATTTCGTGTCATGGACCTTCGATATTCCGATTCCAATTGTTTGAGTCTCTCCACAGCCTCATCCCCGCTCAACTCCGACTCGGACTCAAGTTCCTTTTCAGAAATTGACATTTCATTTTCAGATGACTCCGAGGACTCGAACAGGGCCCGTTCATCAAAGTCTTCACCTGCCCTCGCATCTGCGTCCTTCCGACCCCGACCCATCTCCAATCGCTAATTAAATCCTTTTACAATTAGCAGGCTTTTAATCGGAAAATTGTGCTAATTTTTACAACACTCTCAGGTACAGTTACCAATTTATAATCACACCGCACAACAGGTATTTAAACAGCTTTGGGACTGGGACTCAATCTGCCAGAAACTGGAATCGGGTTTCTACGAAAAACATAAAATAAATTGCCTATTTACAAAATGGATTTTAATTATGCTGGGTATTCAATCTAACTTAATAATATACCTTTCTTTGAATATAAGGTAACCCTATTTTTAAAGCTTAACCTTGACATTGTGATCGTATTAAAGGACACGGGAGGTGGCACCGAGAATTTTTTTAAACATAGAATTTGTGGGTAGGTATTGGTTTTTTAAATTTTTGTTTATATTACGGAGTCGTAGCCCTCTTCGTGTTTTTAGTTCCACGCATTTCGCTGTTGCTAATGGCTAATGGCGTTTTATTGGAAGACAGTTTCCAGGCACATATCGCGGTCTTCCATGCGAATCAAAATCCTAATTTGTTTGTCATCATCGATGGGCGTATAAATGGAAGATTCGGTAGATTCTATTCGGGATCCCACGCTTATCTCGTATATACAATATCTGTACCGAAAATTTGGAATCTTAATTCAGATTGATTATGTAGATTGAAAGCTTAGTGTAGCCAGAATTTAGAGCAATCCTAACCTGACATTATAGAACCTAACCTAGCCATAGCTGAAAGATTCAAAACGCAGTACGGGTGGAACATGACAACGGCACGCGACATATGCCTTTGGCTTATTGGGTTACACAAAATTACCTGTAAAACACGAAATAACAATTGAACATTGAACGATTCCCATGAATTGTGCTAATTTTGGCATAGAATTCTTACAATTTCCAATACCGCACCCGTCACCGACAAACTAAATAAACATTCAAGCAACTGCATAAATGTATCTTTTGATTGTGAGCATGAACCTGGGACCTTGTATCCGGTTCAAAACTAATAGATTTCTTAAACACTATCGCTCTTCGCTTGGGTGTAATTTGTATGAATAGGTTGGATTGAAATAGAAACCTCTAAAACTTGGTGAATTCCAAGAAAGTTGATGAAAAGCAGAAACCAAATGTAAATGAGGATCTACTTCATTGAATTTCAATAGCTGAAACGAAGTAAAACTTAAGCCATGTCAGATATATACGATATACCTTGCAACCAATGCGAGCTTTTACGTATGTCCTTTCAAAAATTCAATTTTATTGAGGCCACTATCGGTAAAATATTGTAATTAGATATGCCACACAATACCTATACGCAGATGCACGAGGCCAATGAGATCATTCCCGTGTGCCGTGTAAAAAATGACTTCCCATTTCCAACCTTTTTTACTTGGCGTCTGTGCTCTAATGGCTACACATCTTCAGCTTCACAATTTTACTATGTATTCACCCGACAGCGTTCAGCTTTTCCACCCGAGAAAACGCTCCAAAGGTCCTCCAAATTTTTCCGTCTTATACGACGTACATACGGTACCTACGGAAGTAACCTTCAATCTTCAGGTTGAACGCGAAGATGCTGGTTGGTATAAGTCCGCCGCGGTCGTGTTTTTAGAATTGATTGCGTGCATTATTTATTTGAGATAAACTTACCCTCAATATTCTGAGGTCAGGCGCTGAAAGGTGAAAGTCGGAATCGGGTTCCGTACACATATACATCATTCGTCAGTGTCAGTCAGTCAGTATTGAACTGCGAGAAGGCTGATTAGGTGTTCTTCCCAAATTGGGCTCAGGCACGCGTCGTGCTTTTGAAAACAATAGTGGATTTGTTCGATAAAATTAGCTATTGTCCGGAGTTTATGTAAAAACACTCATTGATTTTACTTGCAATTCGCTTCGAAATCTAGTATTATCAGAATCAAACAGTGCGAAATATTGTATTGCATCATTTCCAAAACTCAAGTCAAGAATCAACATTTTTTTTTACTTTCGTAATCAAAAACTACATTTTAATTACCAAAATGTGAAAATGCACAATTTTTTCGAAGTGAAAACATAGTGAAAGTTTAATTAATAGTTCAATGCACAAAGCGTTCCATGGATAACTTTAGTAGTGTTGACCTCAGCTCAATAGTAATGGGTAAGTTTGTACATATGTTTCAATTTCCAGTGTTTATCATTTTTTAAAAAATTATAAGCTTTAAATGCACAAAATTCGAAAAAAACTTGAATTTTAAGTAGATCACGTTCAGCTTTCTCACCATAGACGCTGTTCAAATGCTAGTCAGTACTTTCTCTTATTTAGAAACTATATAATACATAATGAAATGAACCGCAATAAATGCTTCAGTTGTGCTTGAGCTAGCAAGGCGGAAACCTTTTATTGAGACCGTTGACAGTCAGAAAGAGGTACAGGAATCATTAGACTATTATTGAAATCAAATATATTCCAATCTATTGAAATGCAATTCATATCATGTGGCTCAAGAAACGGGAATTAAGGTTAATCTTGCTGCTTATTCTATAAACTAAAGACAACACATTGTTTTCGACATGTCCGCTGACGCTGGGAAGCTTTCTCAAATTCCACGACGTAGTCCGCAATTGAAAATCCAATTGGCCAAATCCCAAAGGGCCCTCAAGCCTCCAATGAAGGCTCTAGTACTCGGAGTTAAGGCAAGAAAGGCCATAAGGAAGTGAGCAGGAAGGATTTATGGGACGTTGACAGAGAAACCTGAAGCTCCCACGACATTCTAACAAGTGGCAAGGAAATTGGGGTTGTAACACAAACAGATTCCAGGAAAATTTGTCTGTGACAAAATAGAATGTTCTGAAAACGGTCGAGTTTCAATAGCCTGTTAAACTTGTCGCGCACTGATTATGTGCCATCTAATGAGCGCGTATATTTCTTTAACCTAATGATACAATCGTGGGCGTATTAGATTTTCCTATATACAATACCTATTCTTGTATGGAACCTAACCTAACATCCATAAAAACTTGAATAGTGTACCTGAATTTTGATTCAATTGTCGATGCCGCCTGTCCAATGATTTCCCAACCGTCGAGTTCATATAACCCAATTTTCGTGTAATCCAAGGAATAGACCGCATAGCATACGAACGTGCTCCAAATCCTAGCTCATCCCTATGATCCCTCTATGAATATCATTATTAGTAAGAGCAATAGCCATGGCCAACGCTCTACTGGTGAAAGTCGACGAGAAAGTAAGTGTTCGAGCAGCAGCGTCAGAAGATAGGTAGTCGGCATCTCGATCTCGGATTATTATCATAAGCAGCTTAGTTCAGCGTTCAGCACCCAGGAACGTGCGTAGAGGTACATTATCCATAAGTTCATATAGTGAACTTCAACTTCACTATTATGATGTAGGTAGCTAGTTTCATAGGATAAATAAACCCTCGACATACTCTATTTCGTGCTACTTTACTCGGACTTGAAATACGTGGAATGGATGCAAGAAGTATTAGCATTCAATACAATGTTCGTCTAAGCTCAAGGTTATTTGCCGACCATAATTCTGAATTAAATATTGACAATGCTTGGTAATTAATTCGAGCTAAGTTACTGTGTCTTGTACATGGATACGTAGTAAATCTAATGCTGTTGATTCCGCCCTCCTGTAAGAACTTGAATCTCCTATATGCCAATTTTGGATTTCAAGATATTATATAGCGACGATACATAGCTGCATTAATTCAATTACATCCCAGGGACATTTCCGAGCAGTTTTTTTTTCATTTCGGCGACACTACAAAACAAGTCTAGGTCCAGATTCTATAGTCAACCGGCTAATTAAACAGCTCTAACCTAACCCAACAAGGATATTGTCACTTCCGTTATGAACATAACCTAATCCAACGGAGGATAATGTCAAAGCCAATAGCAACCTAACCTACCTAAGAACAATAGATATTATCAATTGAATCTAAGTTTACCCGCTATGTAAGGTAATATCGCCGCCGGCGTATTTTCATGCGTAATAGGTTTTTAGCTCAGGTTTTCTTTGTCGAAAAGCGCGACTCTCAAGTCCTCAAATTTTCTTAATTAGTTAGGTTAGGTTCTATTTTATTCTGCATGCCGTTCTGTTAAGATTTGCCTAACCTAACTTGAGCTGAATTACTGAACTCCATGTCGGCGGATGTAAACACGCATCCCGGTGTCGCATACGTTTCCCTGAACCTCACCGAAAAACGATATAGTGGTTAGGTTATGAATACGTATGCGATCTCGAGATCTCCGCCGCATTCTATATCCCATACCCAAGAAGCTAATACATGGGGACACAACAATTATGAAATTCAGATGCAACGCAGGAGTCCCTACGCAACAATGGTAAATATATCTCATTCATTGAATGAGGAATAAAACTGATGACCTGGTGCATTTGGATTTTAATATTCCGGATTTAATCAGACGTAATTGAATATTTAAATGGCATAACAAAGTTCACGATGATTATACATATGGTCGTCACTCATACAAAATACATAGTAACAATTGAAAAACAAAATTTTTTAATTTGATCACAGGACATTGGAAATACGTAGATTTGAAGGAAAATGACTGAATGTTGAGTTTGACTGAGTGAAGATTCTTTGGTTAGAGCAGGTTAGAGCAAATATTTAGACATTTCTTGTTTGAAGTAGAAGATGATAATCCGCTCACTTGACCTCAACACCCTTCCAGAAAGCAATATGACCAGTAATGTTCTTGGCAGCTTCCTTCGGAGTTGGGTAGTACCTGAAAGGAAAATAGAACAATTTATTTTGTGCATTAAATTGTTCAAAATCTTTAGGTTAATATTTCAAAATTTGTATAGGCTAGATCAAGGTAGGTATGCAAGATTGCTAGATATACATCTTGAATTTGATATAGGTAGGTAATATAATACAGGTAGGAGGTAGGTATGTATATTCGTCTTACCAAGCTGCATCCGGATTAGTTTTACCTGTAAGTCAATCGGAATAAAAATAAGTTCATTACATACATATTAAAATAATTCAAAGGTAGGTATCCAGCCATTTTGTTAGCTAGGTATGTTGAAAGCGCGTACAAACGCAAAACGCAAAATGTGTTATCTCAAGCGGATATTTGCATATTTAAAAAAAAGTTCCAAAAAAAGTTCAAATAAACAGAATAATTATTGATTCATTGACCTTTTTACGGGTTTCGTGCGTTTCACAAGCTCTTCATTGCGCTGTAATAACTCCAAATGATTCGCGCAACGATCTGGCTGCCATTGTAAGGCATTTATAAGAAAAACCACGGACAGACGGTCGTCAATATTCTCCAAATATATTTAAATTCTTTGCTCGTACCATTCACAACAATGTTGTAGTACTTGGCAACACCTTTCCAGGCACAGGTCGTGGTCGTGGAACTTTCCAGAAAATGCTCCGATTTGATGGAATTGGCCGGAAACTGTTTGGGAGAAATTCAGTGCGTTTAATATTCCTGCTTTCGAATTCCAATTACGGAATAATATATTTTGTACGATTTACATAAGTGCGGTGCTCTATAACTTACGTAATGATTCCCTTCCACAACCACGGTTTCAGTTGACTCAGCCAAAACAGCTCCGTTCCATTTAGCCACAACCATTTTGCGCGTTTACCCTGAAATTCTTCGATTTAAAATTGAAATTACAAGAAAAGATTCTATTTGAATCTCTTGAAATGCTTCAGGGAGTTATAAAACGACCGCTTTATCTTCTGTTCTGTCAACTAATGTATTGTTGTGAGACAAGGGAGCAATAAATTGACCAGTTTGAATTTCCCGTGAGTTCACTATACTCTGACGGATCTCATCAGAGGGCTATTTAGTTTCCTTGTTGACCATCTTGTTGACAAAAACAATAGTGTAATTCTTACTGCAAATCAATAGCTTTAGACGCTATTCGTTTCTAGGGTTTCCAAATTAAGTTTTAAATTATGGAACCTGTAGGCTGATAGACACACTCTGTACGGTGAGTATGCATCTTGTGCGCTGATATTTCTTACGGGGTTAGTAATAAGGAAATGTGAATTTTTAGCCGGTGGCAGGCATTAAAACAACTAATGGTCGTGAATGTGATTTAAATCGAAACTGATGCATTTATTGTATAGTGCGTTTCTGCATTTATTACAATTATTCAGAATTATTGAAGAATTCACTCTTATTATTGGGATAGGTACTTCACCGTTCACCGTGTACCACACGGCGTCACATTATACAATAATAGTGCCCTAATTTAAACAAGTTTTTGTCATAAACTTTTTGACAAGTTTTGTCCTTGGAAAAACAACGTTTTTATCTGTATTCGGCTTTTTAAACCTAACCAAACCTGAATACACTTAATCTAACCTATCATGACCTTTTCCTTAGCATTAAGTCACGTAACTAATTTCAATAAAATCAATGAACTACCTGAAATACCAATTTTCGTTTACAGCAAAACTTGTAAAAATTTAGGGTAAAACTTATTTAAATTAGGGCTGAAGAATATTGATTAATTTGCAATTGTATATCCAGTACCCCGTATTGTTATATTGTGTGCTCTTCCCGGAGCTGCTGGATTATTTTTAGTCCTTTATCTGAGATTAGGCTAGGTTCGTTAAAGACAGGTTCGGTAAGGCATTCTTCCTAACCTAACCTAACCGTTTGGAGCCAACCAAAGTTGGCTCCGGGTAGAGCCACAAAAATTATTTTATTTACTGACGGTGTTTTTTTTCAAATTCTTTATGTCACAAATGCTTTTGCTATCTGCACATATCTTGCTTAATAACTGCCCACAATTTGACCAATTGTAGATAACTTCACTTCAGGTGAATTGCAGCGGAATCCACATTCCAATGAGGAAATTTCCTGGGATGATGCCACATGGATCCTTACGTCCTCCTTCATTATCTTCACCATGCAGACAGGTTAGAATTGTCCAATGCCTTGGAGCTGAGATTGGACAGAACTTAATATTTATATTTATTTTATTTTATATTTTATAACGGCATTTTGAACAGGGTTCGGACTCTTGGAATCTGGCTGCGTGAGCCTCAAGAATGAAGTGAATATAATGATGAAGAACGTGGTAGACATTGTTTTCGGTGGACTGACCTACTGGTTATTTGGATTTGGGCTCAGTTTTGGGAAAGCATACTCAAATCCCTTCATTGCATTTGGTTCTTTTGCCGTGGACGCGGACATTGAGTTCATGGGCCCGATTTTCTCCACGTTTCTCTTCCAACTTTCCTTTGCCACCACGGCCACAACTATCGTGTCTGGGGCTATGGCAGAACGGTAGGTTATTCACATGAAGTTATACGAATGATACATGGGTATTCCGTTTAACGCACATCTCATACCGATAAAATCATTTAAATTCTGGAATGTTCAGATTAGGACGACAAAATTGTCCACAGTTTGCCTCAGCGTGTCGTTACTTTTAAGAAGCCATGCTATCGATATAGGATATGTCGTTGGGTATTTATTTGCCATTGCTTGCACAAATATCGTTGGCGAAAAGAGGCCTCCATAATTGACATGTAACCAAACCACGCATTGCAACCACCCATGCAACCACCCACTTTCCAATTGCAGCCACCAATTGTAACTAATTATTGTAACAACACAGTGTAACCACCTAGAAAGTTATCTTGCACTTATCGGTACGAGTAAACCAGAATGGAACACACGATCCGCTCCGTACAATTTCTGAAATTCGGTTACAATTGGTGGTTACAATGGATAGTTACAAACAATGGCTGGATGCAATATGCAATAGGAAAGTGTGTGATAGAATCCTGTACGGTTAAGGTTTACACCAACTTAGATCTGACATGCAATAAATCTTAAACTATAAACAAGGCCTAATATAAATGTTACCTATAATTCACAGACGACGTATAATCTATACCACTACTTTCTGCAATTATGCCATAAGTACATACATTAGCTCTGATATCGAAAAGTAATCTCCGTGTCTATGCAATATCACAGCAGCAGTTGAATATTGAATAATGTTTTTGACAAGGATATGAGATATGCACATGCCTAAGCCGTCAAAATATCCGCACTGTCGTAATTCCTAATTCGCAATAGGTACCAAGAATGTATAGATAGGAGAATTCGTACGGACTACTTAGGTATAGGTATAATATTAGGCGTTACGCACAACATAGTATAAAATGCTTTGATTATATAGCCCATCTGACAACCGCGGAGTGGACGTACAATTACGCCGTGTTATTTGCCAGTAATCTGTGTAGCGTAATGACATGCTTTCACGGACTTTCACAATACACGCTCTCATCTCATCTAACCGACATGATTATGCGGATTGTATTACACGCCACATTTACGGAACAAAATATCTTGTGCTGGTCCTATGAGTATATAGAGTACCCATTCATCAACAGTGTAGGTAATATGCTTCCTCGTGCGAAACATCTCGGCAACAAGTAACAACGTAGGAAGCCTACAACTGACTGGAATGAGTTCTGACAGAAAGTCGAAAAAGAGAAAAATATAGCTTTCTGTAGGAGATTAAGGAGCTTATGGGACAGGCTTAACAACAAGTTGGGCTTTACTTCTTGTTTATATGCTCTGGTGTTGCTTTTGGTGAAAATCTACTTTCTCCGAACTTTCACCAAATGGTTTAAGCTCTGAAAGCAAAAATGCTGAGCCTTTTATTTGTATGTGTAGTACAGACTAAACCGATTAAAACAAACTAAAAAAAAACGTAAGAAAACACAATATAGGTGTTATGTATTTCCAGGGATAAGCCATGTTGTATACGTATATGTGCCTATTTTGCACTCATACAAAAAACCCAAAACGTAAAAAACGAGGCCACGCGCTCCAACTTATACCGTTGACTGCGTTGGTAAACATGAAATATTACTCGAACTCCAATACCTAATGATCCCGTGAAAGTCATTTCTTCCCAAACGAAACTTGACACTTGGTCTCACACGCTTCAAAGGCATCTTATTCGAAACTTCTAACACAGTTCATTACGCTGCGAAGTACCAATACAACAGTATTCGTTTCACATTAAACAGTATTTCGCTGACGCTATTTCCAAGAAGCTAAGCTGCTACAGGTCAGTCGAGTTCATAGTAATGCTCGTAAATTACGTCTCGACCTAAATTATTTCGTTACTTGTAAAATTCGGTTATTGTATGAACCGGGGCTGGTGCGGTTTTTGGAAGAATCTCAAGACATTTACAATTTCCAACACGCGCTGAGCCTACTACGCCGTAGTTTCTTGTGTTTCTGTCCCAGACTGAATGATCTTTCCTAAAGTTTTTTTTTTGTCCAGACCAATCCGAACTCTAAGCAATTATTGACAATGTCACTTTCCTTCTTTTATGGGGACCGCACATGCGGAGCTCTGGTCGGACTCATCAAAGAAAGTTGAATTGTTTTCCAGGCTCCCCTCCAGGAAGTCTCCAGGGTGGAATTTGAACCAGGAGCGAATAATGACAAAAGTTTTAGTTTATTTTTTTTATCCTATTAAAACCAGAAGAGCGTCTTCTCAGAGTTTCAATCTATGTAATACAAAGTGTGAACTAAAAGGCTGTGGCTTGGCTGCTAACTGAATAAAGGCCTGATTAACGCCATATGAGATTTCCAAAGAAAATACGACAGTACAGTTCTCAGTTACCAAATTTATTTTTTATTTATTTGTGGTGGCCGTATGCAAAACATAAGTGACTGATCCAGCCGATACATATGACACTGACATAATCACTGGATATCTTACTCGTAAATCTGAAAATGACCTATTCTAATGCCTGACTGAATTATGCTGTTATGATTTTAAAGGTGTAATTTCCGAGCATACTGCTTCTTCTCACTGTTTAACACCGTGGTGTACTGCGTCCCGGCGGGATGGATCTGGGGAGATCATGGATTTCTGAAGGATTTGGGGGCTATTGACATTGGAGGCTCTGGTGCGGTGCATCTGGTTGGCGGAGCATCGGGTAAATCAAATTAAATTCACAATGTACACAATTACTGCATTCTGTAGAATTCCATCCAGAATCTCAAAAATACAATAGAAACAGTCTCACGGGAAGCTATGTATTGTTTTGATCCTGGCTTAGCTTGGGCGTGAACCCCGCTGAACAGACTCGATTTGTACATTCTGGTAAACAGTGATAAAAAAAAGTCTGCCATATGCCAGTGCAGTGTAGAAGTAAGCCCTCACAAGTGACAAGTTTGGAGTACTTTTCTCTGTTCATCACTTGAGAGTACGAACATCTTTAAAAGTAGTAAAATTTCCAAAAAATGAAATATTGTACAATTCGAATTTTACTGTAAGTTTCCTTGAAAATTGGTATTTCTATTTCTCACCCAGAAATCTGTTGAAATGGAGAAATTGTTTCCTCGAAATCTTAAAGTTTTCAACAATAGGCTCTATGCATAGAAGAATATTTTACCAAGACCTAATCGCTGTTTGTCGAAGAACAGAAACTAGGAATATTATACATTCAAATCACCTATGTGTCAGGGAGCGGCTATTTCCATTACCTGAAACACTCCCTCCCTTGTAACATACATACATACATTCAAATCATATACCTACGCCATACATAAAAGAATATTACAAAGAAATATGTATATAAGCTACGCACTTAATAAAACAGTTTTGTTTGCATCATATAACTAAGACGTATTATTTGTTCTGGACGAATGATGTGTAGTAGTCTGGAGATCGAAATAGATGTATGGTAGATAATCCAACGCATTTAGAGAATTTCAAAAAAAATACCAACAAGATACCCGACCGTGAAATTTGAAGATCCGGCTGAATTATGTCGTACAAAACGCGAGTAGCTTTCCGGAGAGCTATCATTATGTTTCAGTCCGTTGAGAAATAAGGCTTCTTTAAGCGCGATACAAGCGATTCCGAAAAGTTGTTCAGGCTGAAACAAAGCCCCGCCTTAGACTATACATTAGAGTAGGACTGGCTCTACCACTACTCCACCTATCGGTGAAGAATTCTATTTTATTTGGGTTTAGGAATACTTTAATTTAATCTCCTTGTGAAATTATAAAAAATATTTCATTGCAGTGAAAATTCTATCGTACAAAAATGTCACTTCGCAAAATCAGGATATATGTGTTACAGATATTGTACACAAGTTTGTATTTGAAATGGTGAAAATACAGTAAAGAATATCCTGGGTGGTTTCAATAATAAAGCCTCAAAGAAACTTTCTTCTGGGTAAACAAAAAGAATATGTGTGAAAGTAGAGTCTCAGAGGAGTTTCAACAGTTGGTTGTTGCTTTCTCCTTGATTTCCTTTGTTTTCTTCGATTTCCTAGAAATGACACTTGTGAGAATTCTTTCAATTTACACGCTTTTGCATTCTCAGAACTTCGAAACTACGGCGTAGGAAAAAAGGGTAGTTCATATAGTATTGTAAGTTGTAAGGCACAGCGCATACAGCGTAATACCCTTTTCCAGATGACATGATTAATTTGGTGTGTGTAGGTTCTGTAAACATCCGGAAACGAAGGTTATTGATACTTGTTTTTATATTGGTGTATACTGAATTCTGAATGTTGGAAGGCTTCACGCGTTGTACGCCCGACCTAATGCTGATGAAAAAGTACGTACTGTAGCACATAAAACTTGGTTATACGCATATTGTTACGATTCTGAATTCCAAGTAATGATGTTTTACAGTAATATTTTCCAATTTATTGTTAAATTCTCCGTTTTAAAAAAAACACGCTTGGTTCGCCCTTGAAATTCTATTCCGGGTATGACTCGGATTTTTGAAATGTCCTCCACCCCGACTAATTTGTGGGAAAGGAACATATTCGCATTCGCACATCCCATGGTTACTGAAAGGGCTGTGACCCTGTCCCGAGAGTGAGTATTGGTATTTGATTGGAGCGGGGGTTGACAGCGGAAATTGAGCCCGGACACTGTTTGCCATTTAGAACCCTATATACCAAAACGTGTCTACAAAGGCTTGGAGAACGAAGATTGTTTCCGTCCCGATCTCATTGAACGGAGAAAAGAGCGCGTGGTAGGTAATAAGAGTCCCGAAGAAAAGTTAAACAAAAGGCTGCGGAGAAAGGGACGTAATTTGTTGGAGACGTGCTCTTTCACTGTTGTCAACCCAGCAGCATCGAAAGCCTACAAGTGGGTAATAATGGGAATACATGCGGTGACGTTGGGGCTGACGGAATTTCTTTTATGACACGACAATGCCACACGCCGCATGGAGCCCTAAATATGCCTTTCATCTCATTCAATAGGCCATATACCCCACTCCAGGTTTCACCTCAGAGGCATCCATGCGAATGCTCACAGGACACCCTGTGTAAATCTTTTGAAATTGCAACTCGGTCACCGGTGTAACCGTTTTCAAAATTACACTTTCTCCCAACAACAGGGTTGCCAGATGATCAAGTCTGAATCTAGGTCTGGATCAGTCTGGATCAGTAAATCCGGATTCAGAACAGATTTCGTGTGTTTACGCTGCATAAGTTCTATTGTACATAAAATCGAGACCAGAACAGAGCCTGCATGTGCATTAGATTTGAAATGGTTTTGTTCAACGGCACTTGAATATGAGTGCACGACAATTCGTCTCAAAATTAAATACGTTATAAACTACAGATGACTTAACCTAACCTAACTGCGATATGTCCGTAATCCAATTAGCATTACATTGTCGTGCACCGGTACAAATACCTTGTTAGAGAAGCCAAAGAAACAGGCTTTTTTGTTTTGACGAACATGTACGAAAGAAGTCTGCTGTGACACCCTGGAGTTAGGATCTTTGAGGTGTCTGGGTCTGGCCTGGCGTCTGAACAATGAATGAACGAAAAAATAGAAAATTAAAACCATGTCTGACACGTGTGAGCACTATAATAAAAACCATGTTTTTTGTGCATCCTGTTTACGTCTAGAAATAATCTATCTACCTCTGCCATCTGGCTAAAATTAAAAATTACGTGGGGCTTGCTGGCACCTACAATGAATTTTACAAAGAGACCAAATGAAATTGCGAAATTCAATTTGAACATGACTCTATTATGAAATACTTTGTTGTGGTACATGGTACATAGGTATGTGCTGCACTTGTAAAGCTGGTGCTGTTACATATGTACTGCGTGATTACTTTCCCCCATGACTACTGTCACCTCACGCCAAGCCACAACAAATGTGGTCTGGCGTTATTTTCTAGCTAGACCCATTTACAAGTTGAAATTCGTTCAGGCCAGGCCAGATTGATTGAATTACGGAAGGAAAACTTCTCGTTTTAGGTTTTCATATTAAAATGCACCTCGATGCTCCATTTCGTTATGTAATATGCAATTATTCAGTAGTCCCTTGAATCCTGTGTAGTTGGCTATGGCCATGCATCATACATATTTATGTCCTTTTTAGGATCAGAGTCCGAAAACAGCCAATGCCCGAAATGTATGTTAGAAGGGCGAAATATTTTAAAACTCAACCTAACATAACATAATCGAATTTATTCGCAATTTATGAGCGTATTTTGGTTAGGTTAGAACCAAGAACGATGATTTATTATATTTTACTGAACAAATTTCTTGCTAATTTTTCTTGGCTTCAGCAGTATAGTATAAACTAGCATAACCTGGTTAAAATGGGTATATCTAGCTTGGATGTCTAAGGTTGGGTTATGAATTAATTAATTTGGAGCTCGGTATAATTCGCACATTAGTTTTGATAAATGTTTTCGGGCTGTGGGGTATTTCGGTCTCGCAGCTACATACATATCATATACATATCTAATAACATATCTAACAAGATAACCTATACAATTTAGTTCTGCTCACTTGGCGAAATTTGAAAATTTAGTGAGGTGATATTAATGAAAATAATATTGCACCTCCTAAATATTAGGTTGAGACGATGATACTCCCATTTGTTTCGAATATTATATGTGTATCGGCTACCAGAGCTCATTCTACTTAACCAATTTAATCAATTCAAATTAAATTCTGAACATTGAACGCTTCACTGAGAATGAATGCAGAGCACCAGGAGCAGATTCGTTGAGGAAGGATCCCTGAAATGGGAATGACGTCAATGGAGAAAGTTTGCCAATAGATACTTACTGAAAACTGACTCCGTGTCTTATGCCCTATGCTCTTTGTCGTCGTCGTCGTCTGAGCTCATCTCATCCTCACAAAATCACGCAGACTTTACCGTCCCTTTAGCTCGGGAGAAAAGCAATCTTTGATATTTTATATACTGAGAAACCATTACTTTTCCGGTTATGTCCGGTATTAAAGATTATCGTTTGATCGTGATTTTATGCCAAACATTTTTGAATTCTCTTTTGTAGCTTTCGTGGCGGCTTGGATGTTGGGTCCGAGATTGGGTCGTTATGACCATGGGAGTGAGGCATTGCCCATGGGAAGTCCTACTAATGCACTCCTTGGACTCTTTATGCTCTGGTGGGGATGGCTGGCTTTTAGTTCCGGAAGGTGAGTACCTTGACAATTCTACGACAATTATGTATAAACCAATGAGAAGTAGTTCTGCAGTCGAGAAACGACATTAAAGAAATACACTAGGTACATTGGTCCCAGTGCCGTTTAAAAATTTGTTATTTATAAGTTATGAATAAATGCGCAATTTCTCTCTCTTATCTTAACCAAAATCAAATCGGTATGCCAGTGTCTTTTACTGTTTACCGAGTTTTGAGTCATATAACTTACATATTTGTTAGGTTCGGTTGAAAGTCTAGCATGATCCAAATTTATTTAAACTAACCTTACATTATACAATTAGAAGGTAATCGAAGCTATATGAATCTCCAAGCGTGAAAGACCGTGTAAGACCGGTACTAAATATAAAATACAATTGCAACGTAGGATTTTGTAGCTCATATACATCAGAAATAAATAATTCCACGTTTCGGACCATTTCCACCGACGGAATTGTCAGGTCCCGAAATGTGATTACGGACGCCGGTTATCATGGGACTCGAAGTTTGGAAGTCGTTCGTAGAGAGCTCATAACCGTAACCTAAAGTGATTACATTATACTCTGGTGAAAGCAATCCACGAAGATGCTAGGGTTTCCGATTTCCGCATACCTGCAACATACTCAAAGTCAAAGTTGCTACACGTAAAATGTAGTTGTAACATCATGGATTGACGTATTCGTCGATTGATAAGTTACCCATTGGTTCTCCGTAACCTATCATTTGCACTGTAAATATAAATGTGCACTTCAGCAAGCTGTCATTCCGCATACTATTAAAGAAGAATTTATCTGATTCAAATTCTGGTTTTGCATGTCAGCCTTGTTTTGTATTTAGAAGAAGAAAATACAAACTCTGTCATGCTGGCCTTAGGTAATACAGATTACAGATGGTATTGGAAATAAATTCGAAACCAGATAAAGATGTCACTGTACTGTACACACTGTATGCTTTCATCATATCATATCAAATGTCAATGTCACAGCGTATTTGCTCTGTGTCAACATTTTATTTTGGAAATACAAATACAATTTCCTTTTTGCTTCAGCTATGGAAGATCCTTCGATCAAAAATCGGTGATCCGAGGATAGAGATATTTCAGGAAATATAAATGGAAGCGACATTGAGTGAAAATTATCGGTGAAAGCATCGGGAGAAAGTTTGCATGAACTCCCACGCATTTCCTTGGCAGAGATAAATACAAAATTCACTCGACTTTGGAACAGGGCAAAGGAACTTTTTGAGTTTAAGACTTCTGACACATAAACTCGGAATCAGATTTCAAATACAATTTGTAACATTATCTTCCTTCACGCGTGAATTGCTTTCTACGACTTTCTCATATCTGAGCTGCACGGTACATAAACCTCATTATTCATTCTACATTTTAAAATATTTAAATACGTAGAGTTTATAACTCCAGCATTTTGTAATACACTGAGTAAATAGTATACATCCATTCCTGTACGTGTCTGTTTCTGTTTCACTATTCGGGTGAAAGCTTGTCGTCAAACAAACGTATATCCACGTGTGGCCCTTTATATACGTGCGTGCCTCGATATTATTAGACGGAAATATTTGCACGAACTGCCTGCGATAATAACAAATGAATTGCAGACAGCTAAAGATAAGCACGTTGAATTGCTCCCAATTATTGACCCAATATGGACAGATAATTCATAATTGAAAGGAAGTTCTATTACGACGAGGGTTCATGGCCCCCAAAGTCCCGGAATTCCCGGTACGGAGAAAATAGCAGAATTAAATAGTGCCCAAATATTGACATAAATTGATTGATCTCTTGTTTTCTTCGATGCATATCGAACGGCACGTGTCATTTTCGGTGTTTTTGACCTCTGCATGTTGTGGTTACGGTTTATCTTTGTTTGGCAATCAAGTTCATTTAAAATTATGTATACCTACCTACACGCAGTACTACATGGTATTTTTGCCTAATGCATAGTTGGAATTTGATTTATTTTTCAAGCGGGCATTATTAGAAAAAAACATTAACATTATGACAATAATGTGTACAATACAGTAACATACCCTGTGAAAATTTGAAGCGCTAATTAGATGACAATCAAAACATAGCACACAGCTCCGAAAAATATAGCGCCAAGCTGATAACATAGCTGTCAAAACTGAAGCGGGCGTGTTACATGTGAACTCATGATGCAGGAGGGTAGATTTTTGTGGTGATGAAAATTAGTTGAGAGCACAAAAATCCACCGAGCTTGGAAACCTCTGCGAAGACGAAGGACGAGATGAAGAGTAGATTCCTTCTGGACATTGTAGGCCGAAAGCGTACGGGCATCTTCAAGTGGTTTGCCAACAAAGATCAACCGCTGCGGTTCCGGAGGAATACCTTCCTTGTCCTGGATCTTGGCCTTGACATTCTCGATGGTGTCAGATGCTTCCACCTCGAGGGTGATGGTCTTGCCAGTCAAGGCCTTCACGAAGATTTGCATGCCACCACGGAGACGGAGGACCTTTTGGATGTTGTA
>JAQFYT010000048.1:0-44117 GCA_034694925.1 Ceratophysella denticulata
GAGGAAAAATCCCCATGCCTATAGCATGAGAGCCAGTCCGCGAACTTGGTGAAAGTTGAATTCTGCATATGGTCTATACCGAAAATGCATGCCGGACCGGCTAACCGGTGACGGGACATTCAATTGAATGTGGAACGAAGTAAAAGCAAAAATGAAGGACGGAGAATAAGTACTTACAATTGACAGTCAACACTAGTATAAGTATAGAACAAACAAGACAACTCGTTGTCCACGTTCAACGTTCAAGTTCCACCCATTGACAGCTGACACGTCACCTGCACCATACACACACAATACACGTGGACCGATCGTGACGTAATCCTGATGCAGGTACAAATCTTAATCGAAAACGAACTCGTCCACAGTTAACAGAAATCGTGTCTAGCAGTTTTGTGAACGTTATGTTATGTCAATGTCAAATGTGACTGTCAACTGTTAATTAAATTTATCGTAATATTCCGCTATACCTATACAGCTTACCTTCCTGCTTGCCGGTCTGTTTCGGAAAAAGTGAAACACCATGCATCTCACCATTTACATTTTCCTTTCGTAATTGTAATTTGTCTACGCTTTCAGTTCGCATTACCCGCGCCCCTGTAAGTGCTCGTGTGCCAAGCTCACTTCACCCCAGCAGCACAGCCCAGCCCGAATCTACAAAGATGGCACGAAATGATTTTCATCTCCAGTTGGTCACAGCGCTGAACTTTGCGCTATCACATAATGCTACTACGATCTTCCGGAGTATGACCTACGGGGAGAGAATACCATTTCGTGCTCGTGCCACCCTGTACATATGCTGTACGGTGACTTCAAATCGAAAAAATTATTGCAGAATATCGTATTCAAAAAACGAGAACCTGAAACCTAACATAACAAAAGCTAAAATTCACAACCTAATAACGAAAGTTAAAGAAAGGAATATCTGTGGATTTTATTTCAATGACCATGTGACAGTGACTTATAGTAATTATTCTGATTTTCTTGAAATGCTGCATTTTGAATATTAATATTACATGCATATTGCACTGATTGAATTATAAACTGTGTAGGTACACATAAGATTAAATAGAGTCAGATTAATTCAAATTATTGATACTTGATCTATCCATTCGTATAAATACAAAATACAATAATTTTTTGGCACGCTTTTCATCACTACTGTACTCCTATCTACTATGTATGTATGTACTTAGTACTTTTAGTTGCAAATGCAGTATAGCTGGAATTAGTAATTTGTAATCACTGACAAATCTCAATTATATTATTGAATGGAAGAAGTATACAGCCTGTTTCGTTCGTCATCAGACAGAATCACAATAAGAATTAATACAGGGAAGTAAAACGAAATTAAACCCTAACCTAACTAATTAAAGCACTGACTTAATCAGGAAGGACCAAAGAGGTTAATGAGCTAGGCCGCCAAGGCCTAGCTCAACCACTTCGAGAAGTACCTCTTTGGGAAGGACATTATATAAATTAGTTTGCGAGGTAGAGTCGTGTCTGTCCTTTGTGAATTAAAAAGTTTAAAACTTAGCTAATTAGCTCTATAGCTGCCTACGGAAATACTTATATTGGAGGTTACGTTCGGCAGAACTGAAAATACTTAAGTCAACTTATCTAAATGCTATTTCACTGGTGGGTGACTCCTGAGGTGAGGACAATTAATTAATTACTGAAATACTAAAATCAGAGTTAAAACTATAATACAGTAGGCTCATGCTCTGTGAGGATCTTGGGTCGGGTGTCTTGGAACAGGACGGACTCGGAGAGAACGCGTTGAACGGAGAGTAGGCCATCATCCAGTATCCGGTTAATGGGTTCATGATCCGGTAAATTCTCGGCTGCTACCCGGGTTTTCAAGTAAATAACTTGGTCGAGGGATTTCCGAAGAGCATCCACACTCGTGGAAGCAAGCTCAATCCCGAGAGGCCCTTCTTCTCGCCCAGCACCTTGGCGGATTCCTGTGACCACAGCCATTCCTTTTGGGATTCCGTATACTTGTTGGGGTTTTTTGACCGTGGGAGCTGTCATTTTACTTCTGGCCATCGGACTTTGGTGCTTGGTTGAGTTACTCATTTTAAAAATATTCTGTTCACTCGCAGATACGCGGAGGCGAGGATCATCTTCATCTCTAAGATTTTCTAAAAATCAGCAAAATTAATAACAGTTAAAATGTTCAGTTTATTGAGCTTGACCATATGCTTACCAGTAGAATAGGCGGATACGACTGTAACGGGCTTTCGCCGAGTTTTTCCTTGAGAACTTTTAGTTTGGGACATGTAGGAAGGTGAGGGTTGAACGGGGAGCGACTCGGGTTCTGAATCACTCTGCAAACAGGGTTTTAGAAATAGTTAATTAAGTGACCCAAGACCCAATGCTAAAGACCAGAGGTTATCGCCAAAATGCACCCTACCTGTTGCAATTGTACCATTAATGCGGACATGGACGTGCTTCTCGTGATGATGTTCTGAGCATCAAAAACGCCGGTTGACCCTGACCGCGTCTTGTTTCCTGAAATATTTTGCATTATTACTTAATTATTTCCACGAAATCAATAGGCGAATCGAATGTAAAAATCAGACTATCTGTATCTATACAAGTCACAAAACACGTAAGATATTTAAATAAAACAAATTAAAACCACAATCCAATCAAATCCACTGAAAATTATACACGATTAAAATTAATGTTAAGAAACACGACAAAAATACATTGAAAATAAAACAATCAAAGAGTACACAAAATGCAAAAGTATAGGAACATTCAATTGAAATAGAAAGAAACATAAACTCCATTACGATGCTTGTTAAAGGATCTTTTTCTGCGGGTATTGGCCGGAGCAGAGGCGGCCGGTGTCCCAGGCAGGACGTTGAGGTCAGAGAGGGAACAGGCCCTCCTAATTCCGCTCTCCTCCTCCACGTTCTCATCCGAGTCATCCAGGTATTCTACACAAGGAGGTCAACAAAGAGTCGTCAAACCAAAGTCAAGAACAGCTCAAATCGCAAACAAACACATACAAGGTAACATAAAACGAGAATATAGTATTCCAAATGCACCATGTCGCTTCATGCTGTGATTCTCAATGTGACCATGCGAAATACCATAACATGCTGTTTAAGTACTAGGTAACAATCCAATTAAACTATGTCGGGGTTAAAGGTCAAGCGATAATACTCCTGATAGCGTGCAGATGGTCATGCAGTCATGCTGTCATGCAAGATAATTATGTTAAGTAGCGGTGTGAACCTATAGGCGGTTGTGCAGGTGTTGGGAGAACGGGTTGGACCTTTTTGAATTTTCGGGGTGGGAGCGGTGAAGATACGGCAGATGAATCCGACGAGGCAGGTCCCTCGATCCGCGGCGTGAAGTACGGACTGGGTAATTGGGATTTGCCATGGGTCGTAAGACCGGAGTGGGAGGTTGCTGGAGCGAGAAGCGACAGGCGAAGTCCGCAACACCCACATCTTTCTTCTTCGTGACGGGACGTGAGGGGAAACGTGAGTGGGCTGCTGCTAAGATGGTCGAGGTGAGTTCTCAGAAGAAGCGGAGATAGGACTACAGTTCATAGAGATAGCAACCCCAATTTTTAATCTCTCCAAATCCCAGTTAAAGTAAGTGTAATTAGTGATTCAAATGTTTAGAGCGTAAGCTAAGCATAAATTCTTTCCTTTCGTGACCGTGTTCTTACCGTGCGTGTAGCCTCGACTCAAATCCGTCGTGGACTGGCTCATGGACTTGTAACCAATCTAAGATTTAAAATACACTAATAATAATTTCGAATGTCTGGATCTGGAAATGTAAAACAACCGGAAGACTTACGCTCTGAAGCTTCTTCCGCGTATCTTCGAGACGTTGTTCAAGCTCGAGTCGGCTCTTCGAGATTTCTCTATTCTTTAGTTTGACAGAGTTGATGAGCTCAGCGTTGCGAGCTCTAGTAAGGTCATAGGGATGAAGGGCGGGTTCCTTGCGTGAAGCAATGATACGCTTGGAAGGGGCAGACCGGGAGGTCCGGGTCGAGCTGCTCTCATCTGTGTCCGTGTCAGAAGGGAGGAGATGCTTGGCGGGTCGGAGACGCGGCTCCGAAAGTTCTCCATCCGTTGACTTATTGACGTCAGAATAGAAATCGGAAGACTGTATTTCTTCCTCTTCCTGGAAATACAAAGAATTAGATGTATCAATATCGATTAGCATCTTGAAAACAACTTCATGTAGTTAAACCGAACAATAATTAACATTGAACTTACATATTCTTTGCCCATGATTTCCTGAAGACTTTCTGGACAGTGCTCGAAACTTCCATTTCCTTCCTTCTCATCAGTCAGGCTTGATTTCCGAATGGCCTCAACTGGAGTTTCCAGCGGAGTTTCCTTGTCTTTGTTATTGCTGACTAATATTCAAGTAAATAATCAAATACAGCATTATATCGCAGATCAATCCTGTCTCATATCTTAACTGAATTGCAAATTGCAGAAGTATCCGAAACCCGACTTACCCACTGTAAGCGGTTTAGTGAACGGGACGGATACGACTGTGTCAGAGTTATAAAATGACTTGATGGTCATTGAGCCGGAGGCCTGCTCCACGCGCTCACTCCATTTTCCTTGTGGAAGATTAACAGGTGGTTTCTTTGGCGCGGTAACTGGACCCGGATCACCTGTCATTTGCTTCTTGGCCCAGCCAGGAAGCTGCCCGAAACTAAATCTGAAATATGAAAGGAAAGGGGTCATTTATAATTGTAGAAAGCCGATTCACAGTTTTATTTTGATTTAGTAATTCTAGTACAATACTCACCTGTAGTCCGGGCCTCTAACAGGTGACATGGAGTCAGACGGTGGTCCCGGAGATGGGGACAGAGGAATGCTAGGTTTAGGTGGAATGGCAGGCGGAATCCGAGCTTTTTTCTCACTCATTCTCGTTTTCATCGTAACGACCATTTCGCGTGGAAGTGCCCAGGCAAAAATACACGAGTCTCCGCCGACCGACAAGAGGGACTGGAAGTCTGGTGTGAACCGGATTGCCGTTGCCAACTCCGAGTGTCCAAGCTAAACCATAAAGTTTTCGAGTTCAATAATCAACAATTCATAAAGTAAACTGATGCTGGGTTTCGCATTTACCAGAGTTGAGACGACATCTCCTTTGATGTAGTCAAAAACCGTGATGGACTTGTCCGTGGCGGCAACTGCGACATAGTAACCGCTAGGGTCCTACAAATTAATTGCAATAATTATAGCATTCTTGTTCATAATTCGCATTCGCAGTGTTGTTTTCCTCACTTGGTGTAAAATCTTACCACAGTTAGCTTGATGACGGTAGGAAGAGTTCCGCCTTGTTGAATCAAAGCCGGATTTCTTAGCGTTTTACTGTGCTTCCCGCTGGAGACATTATAGACTCGAACACAGGCGTCTTGACAGGCAACAAGCACATGCTTTCCGTTTGTATCAGTGTCCAAGTCGAATAACGGTGTCTTGCTGGTCACAGTGGAATTAACACGAGCCTCCAGATTCCCCACAAGTTCACCCTCATTCAGTGCTGAGAGAAAGCTCCGCTCCGTGGAGAAAGTTTCGGGCCCACCGCTCTTGGGTACAAGCTGCCGGACTACGAGGTTTTTGTCCGCCCCGCATGATACAACGTGGAGCGTGGCCACCGACGATCTCTCTGAGAAAAAGAATTTGACACTGGTAACAGACCCGGTGTGCTCTTGAAGCGAGGCAATCCGATCAACTTCCTGGAAGTACAAATTAGCAATATTTTACCTGAAAACGAACTTCAATATTGCCTTTAGCAAAGATTTTTTATCATTTATGCCAACTTACATCGGAGATGTTGTACAAGTTGACAGACCCATCCCGAGAGGCTGTAGCGACGAGCGTGGCTCTCACATCAATTGCTAGTATCTCTTCCTTATGTGCCTTGACTTTTATGACTTCATTCTTGGTCCGTGTGCCCCATAATCGAAGGTTTCCCTGTCTATCTCCGCAGCACAAGAAATTGGAACCAATCCCAACACAGCGCACACCATTTCCGTGCGAAATGAAGAGTGGAGAATCAAGATAACGCGTGGAGATGTATTTTATATCTGTGCACTCCTGTGGTGGACACATACAATTACAACAATTAGCACCTTGTCAAGGTTCCGGATTTAGTATATCGCACATCGCACAGGAAATTGGCTCGCGGTGACCATGAATTTTACTGCTTCTCACTGTTTACATTACACTAAGAACGATACATTTTTATAGTCAATTCTGAAGACCTGAATAAATTTGACGGTAAAAGCCACTCAAATACTGGATTTCATTCTAAATTCTAGAAATCATCATTTCGCGTGTCGCATGTCATATGATAGGTCAGAAATCTTGAAATACTCGACAGAAAATAAGGCTTACATTTGAGTAGAGATTACTCTTCGTTTGGGAAGTGATATCCCAGCTTCGGACAGTGTCATCATTGGAACAAGTGACGAAGGCAGGCCAAGTGTGGAAGGCGGCTGAGGAGGAGTGGGTGTTGTGGAGACTCGTGGGCTTCCCTACAGAAATGTCCCAGATACAACCCGAGTGCCAGAGCCAGGAATGGGAGAGGCCCACCTACACACAACACACATATAAACAGTCACGTACATTTATGCATTGTTCCAACTCGTATCACACGTTAACTACATTTGATTTCACATTTTACATTTTGGTAATTTGGGATCGTATCATAACCCCGCCCTTCCTCTCATCTCCGCGTCAACATAGGAGAGGACCGTAATTTATGGGAATAGCTTCAGTATTCGAAGTGGAAATTGGAATTCACGTATAAATCAAGAGTCGCCTGACAAGTGTCCCGGGGTGGTGCTGCTCAATTAGGAAACTTTAATCTCTTGGTCGGCTTTATTGAATTCCGAATTTATGTAATCAATGAGGCCGTTGCTTAGGTTCATTTTATTCAAAACAGGACATACGAAACAAGAGGGTACAATGCGTTGTTTTCTCACGACTCACCCTTTTGATATCCTGGACATCCCAGGCGTAGAGCGAGTGGTCGGCGTAGACGCCGACCACCTTCTTCCCTCCAGGAGCACTGATGGCCACAACATTTGGGAACTTAGAGACGGGTGGGTGGGAGGAGAGCGCCGTGACGTCCGTGGCAGCAGCAATCTGAAACCCGAATTCCATTATTAGTATTTTAGAATTCTAAAGTCTTTAGTTCATATGTTCTCTTGGTGGGTTGCTTACATGAACGCCTAAGTGGTGGGGTAAAGGGAGGGTTGCAATGAAATCTAGTTTTCCAGCCCGGAAGCATCGAACAATTCCGTCTGCACAGCCGATAAAAATTAAGTCCTCGTCCATACACATACATAAGGCTTGTTTGGTCTGAAATGAAAGTAATTTCAATATTTAGGGTCTGGCAAACCCGTAGGCTCTATTACTGCACTGCATAATGTTTCGATACATCGCTAATCGCTATAATACTGTGGGTAATGGGTAACTTACTTTGAGCTGGACCCATTTGTCAAGAAAGCGCCTCTCATCAAATTGGCACAGAGTTGCAGACACAGTCCCATCAAAATTGGCAATGGCATACGTCGCATTCCCATCTGTTATCACGTCGCGGAAATCCGCACTGGAGTGCTCACTACCTAAAATTGCTGGGCGTCCCGTCAAAACGCACTCATTCTACAAAAAAGAGTAAGTAGCCCTTTTTAACAACACGAATCAACATAGTAGGTTCCAACATATACAAAACGTATTTGACCTTACCTTGCCTAGCTGAATATACCAAAACTTGAGATGGCGTGTTCCGCCGGTGACGAAGTAGTTGCCGTCGGGTGAGAAGTAGACACAGGAGACCTTACAGGCCACGGAGCTCGAAGCGAGTTTTCGACCACGATTATTATTGCTACCCGGAGTTCCGCCACGTGTTGTCGTGGGTGTGCTTGCATTGGAATTGGAACTGGTAATTCCCTTGAAATCCCAGACTGAGACAACCCTGTCCGAACCGACTGTCACGAGCACTCCGAGTGAACTGGACACGGCCTATCAAAACAATCATGGAGAACACAAGTTGAATTACATGACCTTCGTGGAATTACAAGATAAATCCGCAAACTTCTTACACAACAAATGACATTCTGACAAGGGGCGATGTCCTTGACCAAGCCCGATTGCCAGTTCACTACGCGGAGGAAGTTGGACTCATCTGAGGCTACGAAGAGCAGGGAATTCCCCTTCAGCTGAAGTGCACTGATTGACTTCCGAGTCTCGAGCACCACATGGGACACAACGGCTCCGCTTCCAATGTCCAGCAGTACCACAGTGTTCCTATAAGTAAAATCAAGTAAATACTCAGAAGGATCCAAAGTCAAAAGTTGATTTGATGTAAAATAATCTATTTACCCTGCCGGGTAGGCAATGAGCCCAGAATCAGAGTCGAAATGAGCATTGCTCGTCACGGAGAGGCCCAAAATTCGCTCTATACGAATCTGTAAAGGAAATTCAGGTTTCAATTACTATGTAGTATTGACTATAAATAAATACATAAATACTTATGTACGAAGACAAAAGCGCGAACATCAACGAAAGCGCGCAGAAGTCACGACAAGGGAAATTAAAAGCCTTGTTTTTACCTTGTCATCCCCTTCCTCCATCTTCCATCCCGACAAGTCCGTCGCCTCAGAGCACCCAATGGCGAATTAATTCGTTAGCTTCCTTCTTGGTTCGACTCATTCAATCCGTCTAATGTCTAATGTCTAAATGAAACAAATCCACCTAAACCACCACTGTACTGTCGTCGTCGTCACCCTCTTCGACTAAAATGCCTTATTTTCTGGATGTCAGATGTCGGATGTTGTATTACGGTCAAATCAAGTTCAGCATACCCCACAGCACCTAATCTACAGGTCACAGATCAATCAAATAGACACAAAAGATTAAATGAAGTTATATTCGAACGTATTACGAATTACGACCACGATTTACGATCAAAGAACGAAATGAGTCAATAAAATCAGATGCCTAGACACTAGAATATTGGATTGAATAATTTTGTAATGATTCATACCTGTATTATATTTCTTGGTTATGATGAGACATAGCGCGTTAGCCGTAGAGTAGCCGTATCGTCTTGCTAGTAGATCTTGACACGGAATGCGTTTCGGCATCTAATTAAACTTCCGACACCTCGACACGATTATAATTTTGATCCGGATTTTTAGCTGAAGTGTGAATTGTGTGGACTAGAGATTCAGACTGCTGACTGCCAACAAACTGCTCGATCCACTCCACAAACAATACAGAGACAGACAGACAGGTAGTCCCAGATGCCAGAAGAACCAGAACATGAATGAACACAGGAAGGCAGTAGTAACGCCAGGTTGCAGGTATGAAAAACCAATTATTCCACCTACCTTCGCTTCGCTAAAGCCCCAGCTCGTTGTAAGTACTTGCCTGTGCTATGATACGTTTATCGTATATCGTGTAAAATGTACAAGGATGACTGCTATAGTTGATAGTCAGACAGGAATACAATGCAATGCAAGTTTTCTAAAGCTTCCTCTCTCATCTGTTTGTACAGCAGATGATGTTGGTGTTCGTGTTAAAAAACAGTAAGTTTTGACTATGCGACCCGTGCTGTGGTACAACAACCAAACCACCGCCATATTATTTTGTAAACTGTTCAGCATCACATTTTTAAAACAAAGGAAATATTAAGATATATATTAAGGGTATTCATAATAACAATTAGCGCTTTAAGGCATCACACGCCGACACAGTGTATGAAACAATGCTTTTTTGAGATAACGCTGTTGTCGGAAAGCCTCAAACAAATATTTTGTACTTTTACACAATGAAATAATGTTAGTGTTTACCACCTCTAAAATATGGGATCAGAGATAGATTCAGATAATTCAATAGCCAGTAATAAAAAAGACAAGGAAATATATCAACGTCCAATGAGAAAATAGAGTCTGCAATGAAAAACAAGACTTTTGCAACAAGTCTACATGGCAGTAACTTGGATTTAAGTCAGGTTAGGTTAGGTTAAAACGTTGGCGGACGAGATTAATCCGTTCTATTACAGGTTAGGTTAGGTTTTTTGAAATACCCAAATTACCAACAATTAACCTAACCTTTGAAATTATAGACTCATTTTACTTATTGTTGCAGTATTCCATTTCTTTTTGCAAAACTCGGTTTTTCATTGCAGACTATTTTTTCATTGCATCGAAAAATGCAACCCGTAATAAAATAAGAAAATACCGACGAAAGTCGACCTGAGAGTATTTATATTATTATCAAATAATATAATGTGTTTATGATTTTCTATTCGGCATTCAAATCTGTATTGATTACTATATTTTTGATTTGCATAAATACCCCTTTGTAACATCATTTACAAGGAAATTACGTGTTTTCGTTCTAATTCAAATGTATAATTATATAAGGAAATATTTATAGAATTTCAAGATGGTGGTGATATGATGGTGGACTTTAATTTGTGACTTCCTTCGTTTATTAGATTATTTAGGATGTCATTTATGGGCGCCGATAAAAATACTGAAACTTGGCGTCAAACGTGTTCTGACCTAATTTGCACAAAATCGGCGACAAATAAACTTAAAAACGCAAACCCCTTAACCTAACCTAACCTAACCTAACAGAACTTGTGGAAATTCGCCGAAAAATAATTTTGTCGGAACACGTTTGTCGGCAAGTTTCAGTATTTTTGTCGGCATGTTTAATAATAATTAAGATTAGTTATAGATAATCGTTTATAGTTGGTCCAAATCTAGTTCCACTTCATA
Source organism: Ceratophysella denticulata (assembly GCA_034694925.1). Taxonomy (NCBI): domain Eukaryota; kingdom Metazoa; phylum Arthropoda; class Collembola; order Poduromorpha; family Hypogastruridae; genus Ceratophysella; species Ceratophysella denticulata. The sequence goes on from JAQFYT010000048.1 coordinate 10,787, forward strand.
ACAGATATACACAGAAATAGCATTATGAATAATCTTTCTTTCGCAAAGTCCTTACCTACTTCAAATCCGTTACAAAACAAATTATACGAGAGATTCGACTGTTGTGCTGAATCCTAAATCGCTGGAATCGAAGATCAGAGTATTTTATCATACCTCCTGCATAATGCAATATGTATTGTATTCCGCATCGACTCTTCAGTGGGCGGCAATGAGGCTATTTTAATCGTGGCTCAAATGCATGTAGACAGACACCGTAGTTAGGTTCATGCCAGCGTTAATTCCAATAGCCATCATATAGTAGTAACATACTCCGAATCTGAGCTGCTAATGCGGCGGACATCAATTCCATACTAGATATAGACGCTGATATGCTATCTCCAGCCAAAAACACAATAATTTAACCTATTAGATTCAGGTAAGGCTCTCTCTTGCTAATTAGGCGTGGTGTGGGTGCGTGCGTATTTGCCTAAACAACACACATTGCTCTAGGTATCACATTCCACTCTGTATTCGCATAATCGTAAGCCTCTGTTCATAGTAATACGCGTTTTTTCATGATGAATCAATAAATATCAGTAGGTTTCTTGAACGGATTCTGTAGATTACTCAGAGCAAATTGCAGATAAAAAACTGTCCAAAACTGACGCTTATACTCCGTTAAAATGTTCTTCTAGGTCCGATTCCTGGTTATCTAATTATAGTTTGCCGCTGAATAGAAAATTTCGATTCAATGCAATTAAATGATATGTTACAAAATTCACACAGATCTTTACAGTGGCTTCATTATTTCATTTTTGTTTAGGTACCTTAGAATTACTTACGCTCGTAATCATTTTCGTCTCGAAACTGGAATTTTAGATCAATTGTTAATTGCACGTTACACTATATGCGCGGACTTAGCGTGAACATGTCTATCTAACTGCATATTCATGCCGCTGATACCAACCACGCTACGGTGTAATACTGTAGCAGCGACAGTATTTTTAGGACGGTTTTGGTTTTGGTTTTAATTGTACGAATTTTTTAATTAAACCCGCAAGAACTCAAACTGTTAAGTACATATTAGCTAGAAGTACTGGGAGAAATACGATTATGCACAAAAGAAGTTTGTCCAGTTGACCTATGTTTCCTTTGCAGATGAAAGCATCTTTGTGGAAATGGTAGTAGCATTTCTTCGATTTGCACCGGTGTCCAAAAAGCTGATTGGCCTTCCCATCGAATTGAGCCTGTGGTTCCGGCTGAAGTTCAAGTTTCTCACGTTTTACAATGGCGTTACCGGGAGTCGTTCCATCCAAACAGCTAGCGCCATCGCGATATGCGACTGCGAGAAGCCTACCGCATACATAGCTGAACCTTTGAAACCATTCGAAATCAAGTACATCGATCGCAGTACCTATGTTGAATTATGTAGTGTTGAATATATGGTCCAGAATTTAAGGTAATTTCAAAACACCTTTCAAAATCGTAGGTACAAATTCGACTCTTGCAGTTGGCCTTGCCCCGCTGTAGTCGATCCCTTGTCGGTGTAGGCAGCATCACGACAATGGAGTTGGGAGGGGTGGCGTCAATCAAGGCTTCGCGTTGGGATTTCCAGTACTGACGAGCTAGGGCTGTTTCGGCCGGTGTGAAGGGTTCCTGACCGGTGTCGCCTGAGAAAGATACATTCTGAACCATGAAATTTTTTTTAAGCCTCAAGATATCGCTGATCCGCAAAGTCAACGAAAATGGCTCACACTCTTTTCCATCAGCATATGGTTTCGTGTCGTTCAGAACGGTAAATCTGTTAGGGTCAATAGCAAGAGCGTTTGCTCCAGCTACTAAATCCGTTGTCAAAATTTGCGCTTCTGTGATTTCAGTATCATTTCCGGTAACTAGATCACCAGTTATCAGCAGAGAGGTCACGAAAAAGCTGCTGAAGGTATATGTTAACGACCGATGAACGTGCTTCGTGCCGGACTTAAAATTCGAACTCATATCAAACCCAGATGCATAGGTGACTGTAGGTGAATGCAAACCGCAAATTAGCCTGTCACCTGAACATACTACTGAAGCTAACAAGCTAGGTATTCTGGATGATTAAAATAAAACAAGTACGACTTCCGGCGGCTAAATATGTACAGTGTACCTATACACTCGTTGACTGGGGAATAATAGGCTAGTCTACGTACGTATTCAGTGATCTGACCCCGCGGCGACTCCGAATCAATTCTGTGCTAATACCAGTAATCTGATTTACACAATTTATTTCCATCACCACAGAGCAACTTTGGATTTTTAGAATTTTACAATGTGCGAACGGATGAATTCAGTACAACCAAACCAATAAACTGACACAATCAACAGCGGTAGGAGGAAAGTGACCCATGGGGAAACGGAAGTGGCTCGACAGATGAGCGCATCCTTGTGGAAGTGAAAGTAGCATTTCTTGGATTTGCAGAACTTTCCGTAGAGCTGGGTGGCCTTCTTATTGTAGTCCTCCTGGACATGGCTCTCGATTTTCCGCCCTTCCCGATCGTCCCGCTCCCTTTCTGTCACCTTACTCCCATCACGGCAATGTGTTCCATCCTCAAATGAGCGCGTGGGCTGGGGTCCACAGACGTAGGAGAGACGAACAACGTCCAGATGACATATCTTTGATTTACAATTCGGACTGTCCTCGGCCACCATTTCCTTGCTCTCTTCGTACATGAGAACTAGGAAACCGTTCTCTCGACCTTTCTCCGCCTCTTTCACCAACTTCTTTTTCCCCAACCCTTCGTAGTACTTGAGCGCTAACTTCGTCTCCGCCGGATTAAATGGATCCTGACCTGTTCCACACTCCTATATTTTTTTTTACATTTTTTTTTATGTGTATTAGGTCAAACGTCACTCATTTGTAAAATGAATCAATATTTTTCTGACCTAGTTTAAATAAGTTTTAACTTTTTGACAATAAGTTTTGTCCTAAAAAACAACGTTTTCAGGTTGTCCATTGATTATATTGAAATTAGTTACGTGATTTATGCTAAGAAAGCTTAGATTAAGTGTATTCAGGTTAGGTTAGGTTTAAAAAGCCGAAAAAGTTGAAAACGTAATTTTTAGGACAAAACTTGCCAAAAAATTTAGGCCAAAACTTGTTGAAATTAGGCCACTTAAATTGACACCCTTTGTAAATTTGTTTTTTGATTACTCGTTCTGGATATCAGGGACGTACCTTGCCGTTAGCGTAAGGTTTTCCGAGCACTGTGTACCTGGCCTCGGCTATACCTGGAATTCGACGCTTTCCTTCCACACCTTCTCCTTCTTTCCCCGTCCTAATATGACACGAGGCGAGGTAAATATTAGTGTACACCCACATATACCGCGTTTGCTCGTTAAAGTTTCGATTGCCAATTATCTCTAAATCACCGTGTATTACATTAGGCTTCGAATCTCCAGTTGGTCCTTGACCCCAGGTCGCTTGGTGGTGGACTGTGATATCGAATTCGCTTCACAGGGTACAAAGGCGTAGCTAAGAATGAGCAAGAGGAATGCTTTGTAGTAAGAACCCGGAATTCCATTCGGGTCACAGCGACATGTCAGAGTGACCATTTCGGTAAAATGCGCCTAAAACTTCAATATACATATTCTAATCGAATCTGCTGATGGATGTTAACTTGGAACCGCATGGTCATCGGCATATTTCCGGTGTAAATCCAAAGTATGTATATTTACATATGAACATATAGTTGGTTGGTTCAGGGGGTGTCGTGACAACTTTTAGAAACACCTGAACGACCTCTGAACCTCACATTTCAATTTTTAAATAATTTTTGAACAGGTTCTCCGAGTTTAGATTAGGTAGTAGGGAGAAATGGACGGACTATATTTTTACCAGTACTGATTGAAGAAATATTAAACAAATAACTACGTACATGTGCGTGTTGGTGAAACTCGAACTGTGCTTTTCAAGAAACATCGAATAAATCCTGAAGAATACTCAAGTTTGCATTATTTACTCCAGATCAGTTAAAAAATAGAATTATTTTTCACAACTTGTATGAAGCCTTTTTTAACACGCATCTTGAGTTAGTGGACATCGATTAAACTGCTGGTTTACGGATTACGGATCCAAAGGTTTGTGACCGCCAGAATGATGGACAGAATGATAATGAGGGTTTCGATGGAAGGCTTATTGACGGAGTTAGGGTCCTGACCACAGATGAACCAATCCCGTTTGAAATCTGGTGTTGGAATTTCAAAGATTGTTTGAAACTAAAGTAAAGGTTAGAAGGGAAATGAAATAACAAAGAATGAGTGCTCTTAACACTCTTACCGTAATAGCACTTCTTAGATTGGCATCTCTCGGCCATTTGTTTCTCCTTGGCATTCTCCCGCATCAGAACTATGAAGGACCTCGGAATATCGTCCAAACGCTTGGCTAGCCGATATCCGCCCAGCTTTGACTCATGAACCACTTTGGCTCCATTGATACAGCTCGTCTGATCAGGAAAGTTATACTTGGGCCAAGGGCCACACGTGGGTGTCGCAGATTGGAAGTCTATGATGAGCAATTCCAAGAAAACAAATAAATATAAGGTAGCTACTTATATGTTTTACGTGAGCACCAACTTGTCGCCAGTCGCCACTATGGTTAGCGCCAAGCTGTTAGCTGGTTTTGTATTTGTTTGTGCACAGTTTGGTTTAATAAAATTGTAAATTCGTTCTTGATCCAAGCTCTTACCTAGGAAACAAGTCTTTCCTAAGCAATTGGAACTCACTTGCTCTGTAAAGGCCATGAACTCACGGTAGTCCACGATTTTAGTTCCCTCGAACCCAGTTTTTCTCTGTTCATCGAGGTATTCCTTCAAGGTGAGGCCCAATTCCTTGGCCGAGGCCACCCTCGCTACCTTGTCCAGGAAGGTCAGGAAGATCAAATTTTCTGTAGGATTCAAGGGTGTCTGTCCATTGATACAGTTCTTTCCATCCGCGTATGGCTTGGTCAGGTGCAGAAACCGTGTATGGGGAATTCCCGGTATATCTTTTATCCTGGACTGCGGCGTTCCTAGAGCACTAATAAGGCCGATGAGTGAACTGGCCCCGCCGCCAATTGCCTTATTGCCCGAGGATGCTTGCCGCTTCATCACACCCTTGCGACCAACTTCCGTTCCATTGCTTCCTGACCATCCCAACCATCCGTTCATCCTACAGTCCGTCTGGACCGCAATTAACAGAACTAAGAAATGCCGTGTAAATTCGAAAATCCAGCGCATGTTTAACTCTCAACTTCACAGCTGTAGGATATATGGGATCGATCAGAATGAATACTCAAGAAGCTAATGAAACTCCTATTTACGGTCAAAGATTGAAGATCATAAAATGTCATCTGCGACAATACCAGATTTCTTGTTGACCAATAACACGAAGCTATAACCTAGCATCTGGGTATGTGCAGTTTGTTTGGTGGTGGCCGCTATACCGCACGCAACACCAAAGAAATTATCGTCAAGGTAACCTGCCTATCATGTAGGTAGTTTAGAACAGGTTTAGAATAACATCAACACATCACAACACAACACAATCACCTTATCAACAAAATCTCCAACAAAATCTATACTTAGGTATACGAAATTGGATGTTTCGTCTCGTTTTCGTTTCGACATCAAGTGCTTTTCCTGGTATAAGAGGTTTCAAATGTTCCAAGTATTCAATTAGACGCAACCAACATTTCTCGATGTACTGTATAGTTTATACTCCGTTTCAAAAGTCTATTTTCGCATCAGTTAACAAAATTTCAATGATAGTATTAATTAGCAAGGTTTTTTATGCGATTATAACTCGATGATTGATTATGATTACAAACATATTTATGTGTTAGTATATTATTGTGCTATATCGTTCAGGAGTAAGGAAACCACAACTGGCACTGCAATTACGAATATAGTTGACTGAACGAATGGGCCAGCGCAGACGAAATGGAAGTTATTAGGCTCATAATTACATTTCTTGGATTTACAATTTCGACCATAGAATTCCGTTGCGATATGATTCATGGCTCGACGCTCTTCGGCTGGAACAGTGCGACCCTGGGAACCCACGACCTCCTTCCGAGGCTCCTTCCCGTCCACGCAGGACTTTCCATTTGGATAAGCTGTCTCTGGGCGGTCGCCGCAGAGATTCGTCATGTGGACAACGTTGAAATGACATGTTTTACTCCGACAGTTTCCGCCGTCTTCTTTGGCCTCCCTCATATGTCGTGTAATATTAATGTAGCCCAATGCATATTGTGTTCCTATACTTTTCTCCATTTCCGCGAGTATAGCTTCCCTGTGGCGTCTGGCCGTCTCTGGCGTGGGTGGGTCAGTCCCTAAGAATCGGATACAATAATCAATCTACACAGGATTGTTGATATTCTCACTTCAGTACTCCAGTCCAGCTCCAATCCTACCGTTAACGCAAGTTTTGCCGTCGGAATATCCAGATGTTCCGCGTTTGAAGCGAAAGTGCATAGCCAACGCGTTACCGTCGGCTGTCCACCTTCCAGCTCCTCCCAATGTCGTTGCCCTTGCCCAAACAAGGGTTTGTTCTCCAGTGATCAAGCTAAATGCAAATAGCTGAATCCAGAACTTGATTCTAATAATTCGTTTCTTGGACCTGGTGATCATGACCAAGGTTTCCTGGTTGTGATAATATTTGGTACTTTTCAACTTGATAATAATAAGCTTTTAACGCGCACCGTAAACTGAATCGGTTTTAACCAAAGCTCGAACAATTTCGACTACGAAAAGATATCCACATTTCTATTTATTTTACAGTGCTAATGCTAACAAACTTAAACTTGACACAAGACACATACGCAAAATCTGGTTGCCATAAGCAGAAATACATTAGACTGCCTTAATTCTAATTGTGTGGTTGTGCATTTGCATTATTGTTGAAACTGTCCTACAGATAGCATAGTGAATCAGTAAGTAGGACTCTATCGTATGGTATTTTAAACCCGCCGGTGTCGGAATTGGTCGCGTCATGTCAATATCTGCAAACGAATCTACGAATATGAATATGAATGCTACCGAAGAAGTTTCATTGAATCTGGAATTAAACCGAGGATATCCCGAATAATTCGCGGATCTACATCTTTTGACCTTTTGATCTTTCGACAACATTGCCGACTTTTTACTCACAAATTACTTTTTAGCAGTATTTGCGAATTAACCCAGGTATACATTTTTATCTTGCAAGAACCATACAGTTAGCTGTTTAATATTTGTTATACTATATGGCACATCGTAAATTGCCGTAATTGGGGTACGGATTTCATTGAATAAGTTAATTAGAATACATAATTTCAACCACCACATTCGCCATTATCGAGATCAGCATGAATATAATGAGAAATTGACTGATTTGAAACGTTCCAACATTTGCACAAACATATGCACCACGCTCAGCATCTATGGAACAAAATACAATATGAATACGAATATTCCGTAAATTATTAGCTCTGATGCAGTTTAACCTGATGAACTTAATTTCCATGTTCCATACCATATGTGCAATTTCCTGATTTGCAGTTCTTTCCATACATAATCCTAGATTCATTCAACTCCGACGTGCTGATTGCAACTGGAAAGGTGGATTCTTGACGCTTTAAATCACCTTCTGAGTTGATTTTCATGTATTCCTCAGCTGGGATTAGGTCAAGCCCATCTAAGCAACCTTGACCATTTTCAAAAGGCTTTTTCCGTGATAGTTTCCCACAAATGAGACCCATTTTGACCAGATCCAAGCTACAGATTTTACTCTGGCAGTTCCCGCCGTAACTCTTGTTCAGGCGCTGGCTCAAATGCTTGTGAACATTTCTCGCCGTAAGGGTATTGTATTGCACGTCTTCACCGAGCTCCAAGCTGTAGAACTTCCGTACGAGATCCGCCTCTTCTGCCTTGAAAGGATCCCGCCCAGTTAGACAAGACTTCCCGTTCCCGTATGATCCTCCTCCGGTCGAAACTGATGTGAATTTTGTAGGGCTTATTCCAGGAACAACGTCACCTAGATTCCGCTTTCCACGAAAGATTGCCCGGCTGCTGCCAGCATTGTTGGCTAAAATTACTCCCAGAGCTACTAAAATAACTGTCCAAGGCTTCATTGTAGGTAGAGTATCCTGGCGAAAACACTTGCGGAATATCAATGGTATGTCGGCATTGTGTTTATTACAAATCTAAACCAGTTCCAATAATCCAACCCGAAAATTCTTTTAAATACAAACAGCATAGTCAACTGGTATGAATGGTTGCTATCGTAAGTCCCGTCATCGGCTAAAATTACCCAAGACATTACTCGTACCGTGAAACCATTGAAGTTAATTTATAGCTTTTATTATCAGGAATTGTAACGTGCTTGTCGCTTGCAAGAATTGAATTATTACAGGTTTCAGTATTTTATTGACAACAGAGTACCTACTTCTTTGAAAATATTTATATTAATTTCTTGGTTGTTAATTGTGTCGATTTAGAAGCACAATTTCTTACAGTTATTTTAGTGTGCTTCTGATATGGAATTCAACTATTTTCTTGTATTTCAGGTAATGTTTCAATGAGCAATAGTGATTATTTGCTTGCTGATATGCTTGATTTCCTGGAATGGCTTTGAAAGTCAGAAACTGTTTTAGTTAGTCGAACATGTCGTTATTCTGGTGTCGTTGCAAGTTATACTCGAACTTGGTAAGCCTATAAAATATCAAATAAATCGAAGTCATCACTACAGTTAATAGTAGCATTTTCATTTGGGAATATTTTGATGTATGTAGTAAACCAATTCCAGTACCTCCGCTCTGGAAACAAACAAAACAAAAGGTTGAATTAAATCTGGGACTGGCCTTACGAATTATTTGTACCAATGAATTAAATTCGCACAGAATCTAACTTGGGCGTATTACAACTATTCCTCAGATAGCCCAGTCAAGTTTAATAATGGCCATTATATATAGCATTCAGTTCAGAACACGGTAAGCTTTGATTGGAGCTGTACAAAATGGGTCAAAAATAGGCCCGTCAGAACAATGCTATTTCTGTCCCCTCGGGATGTCGGCTCGAAATCGCTGCGGCGCTTGACAGATCTTAGCGAATCTCGGTAATTTTTTTTTTAAATTTAACATTGAAGAAACTCAAAATAAGACTAGACAAAAACCGAACTGTCCTCACAACGTTCGGACAGAATAAATGAGAAACAGTATATCATTGTCGAATTTTGGAAGCTGAACCATGGAATAACATTTCCTAAACTTTCGCCTAGATCCTGTTTGAGAAGCGGCATACTTTCTAAAGGCGACCCCTGCTTCCAGCACATTATCCAGAAACCTCCGCTGCACAACAGTAAAATAGATATGGACTCACTCTTGACCATAACCCGCGGAAAAGGCTGCTCATGGAATGGAATGTATCCACTAGGCCATCCCTCAGGCGGAACGTCATCCTCGTCGTCAACAACATGAGAGTCATCCTTGTACTCCTCCTGCAAATACATAATAATTATATTCGACCATGTCATCAAAGCTATTATTCGGGATCAGTCAGCTATACACATTGTAAATCACTGACCTCCGTTTGGACCGTAGTTCTGACTTCAATCGTCTCCCATTTCATGTTAGAATAAACAAAGTAACTCAGTCCACTGGTTGGGTCGCGGGTTCGAGAGTCCATGTAAGGCTATAACAGTCCAACAAGAAGAACAATACCGCATCAGCGATTTTGCAGTAATTGAGCTTAACTGCAGTCTCACCCGTAACGTAAAGTGTCCTTTGACGATGAGGAAGCTGCCCATGAGAATGACGCAGCTGACGAGAAGGAGCTGCGGGGTCAAATCGTAGTAAAGAGCCAGTGTTTCCTGAAACTCCTTCGTCCGCCGCTGAGCCTTGTGAAGAACATCCATTTCCTTCTGATTCCAGCCGGCGCAGAAGGGATCCTCTGTCAAGGACGGCTTCACAGGGGTCCTGGGTGGCGGGGGACACAGGGCCTGGAATTCAAAAGCTACACCGCCCCTATACAACGTTTTCCGAATCAGCTTGTCCCCAATCAATCCGTCCGGAATCTATTCGGAAGTACACGGCACATTAACATAAACAATCTTAATCATCAGTTCAACTTTAAACATTTTAAAGGGGGAATATTTAAACTGTCCCCGAGTATCCTTCTTTGGCACCGAGAATCTTACGCCGGCACCGAAAATAATGTTTGGGTCCCGAAAATAATTATTGGCACCGAGGGATAAAGCCCTCTAAGTACTAACCCGTGGCAGACGTGGATGGTAACTAGATATATGGAGCACCCGACAGGCATCCGGCTTGTTTGGGGCCTGCGAAGCCGGGGGCCCCAAACATAGGATGCTTGGAGGGTGCGGGACTAGCGGAGCGTCAATAGTAATGTCTAGATGTCGGTGCCAATAATTATTTTCGGGACCAATAATTATTTTCGGGACCAATCATTATTTTCGGTGCCAATCAATTATTTCTCGGTGGCAAATCCATTATTTTCGGTGCCCAAATAAATACCACCCATTGAAATATGGGACTGAATTGAATATAAAAAGAGAAAACGGAACGCACGTTCATTTTCTCAGACTCCGAGTCTCTGCTGCATCATGCTCCGCCACTTCGCGTATAAACTAAACCGTAACTTCACATAACGAGTCACTGCACCAGAAATAGGCTAAAACTTTCGACCTCTAACTTCCCAGCTTAATTTCGGCATACTCTTGCGTAACGCTAGTGTATGAGAATAGCGTAAGTGATCTGCGTCTTGTGACCTAACGTCATTCTGGCGGGGCATCAGCGCGATACGAGCTCGTACCTTACGCACTTCCCCTGCCCTCCTATCCTGCTTGCACAATGAAATGAACAATGCAGTTTTTTACTTTACGTAGATGGTAGAGGGACATGGTTGATATGATGATGGTATGTTGAAGCCTGCATTTTAGACCACTGAGCTTCATTCTTTGTTCTATAATATTGGTATTTGGTATTGTCCGAATCTTTGGTGGAGGAGGTCACGCGTGACAGGCAGTCCGGTCGGTGGTTGGCAGATGAGACTACATTAACCACTGGCGGATTATTATATCTTATTACATAATTGGATTTTAAAGGAACTTCATCAAAATATGCACATTCCTACATACATTCAATATATGCAATGATGTGCGCGGGTTGACATAAACAACGTTGTACGTCATATTGTCTCGCTATTGTTTCGAAGTTTTGGGTGACTCCGGTCAAGGTGTTTCCAGTGTACGTTTGTCCTCGTTGCAACGAGGACAAAGTGTAATTATAAAATCCACCGACGACAACCGACCTACTCAAGGCGGCTACACTATAGGTTTGTTCTTGGTTAACCTAACCTAGAACAAACCTGTGTAGCCGCCTTGGACCTACTAAAAATCGACTAATTCGACTAGAGTTTGATTAATTTTGACCTTAACCTAACATAAAAGTAGGACACTGACCGGACGTTGGTGGATTTATTGTCAGACCATTAATTAAGAATTAAGGGTCAGCTTAAACTGCAAAGGTATGGAGTGCGTGCGTATCCAAGTCAGATGTCAAGAGTCAGAGCGGTACTTTGAGCACTGGTCGCTTCTCCATGACATGGATTAGACATGGATATACCCAGTTCACAGTTAGTTGTAGCAAGTACAAAGTACAAAGTATGTGTATATGCCTGAATCTCAACCTCATCTCTTCTGGACTCTAGAGATGCCACCATTATGGGTTTGGAGATTTTCGACAATTGACGCTTTCAGTGCGAATAATCGGCGAAAATCCAATCACCGCATGTCGATTAATTGGCAAAAACGAAAAAGCGCCCTAATCGGCATATCTCTCATCGCGCACCATTTACAAAGTAATAATTGTGCGAGAGTACCATTTTAAAATGTTTCGATCACCTGTTTTATGTATATCGTATATCATGTTCTTATGTGGAAGCCTGAATAAAGGGTTAGGATCAGAGCCCGAAAACGACCAATGCCCGAAAAGTACATGAAATATTGAAAATTATTTAGAATCGATTTCAGGGTAACCTAACCTAACCTAGACACATAAATCCAAGGTGTATTGGTTAGGTTAGGTTTGTGCATAACATTTCCCCAAGCAATTTTGATCTTCAATATTGGGGAATTTTTAGTAACTCAGAGAACACTCCAACCTAACCTAACATAGCAAATATATGCTGTACTTGTGTTGACATGTTATGTTAAGTTCAGAAATAATTAATACAAGGCTTAACCGATCTGAAAATTCAATTGACCTATATTATTTCGGGCTATGGTCGTTTCTTCATTTCGCTCAATGAGCGATTTCGGGCTCTGGTCCTTCCTAACATACAATACCATTTTAAAATGTAAAATTTGTCAGAAAATGTCACGGGACAACTTAACTGTTTAAACCTGCCAGGACCTGCGTGCTTGTACTTATCTAGAAGCCAACCATGAAATACGCTGTGTTATGTGCCTAGACGGTGGTGGTCCGGAGTCCGGAGCTTAGTCATTCATTCTCATTCAATTTGGAATTTGGCGATTCGAAATTTCACCAATGTATTGCTCATTGAAAATTACATACGGACAACACGGAACAGAAACAGAAAGTGATCTTGTTTCAACTCTCTCACTGCACACTGCTGCTGACTGCAACAATTCACAAAGAGATCAAGTTTTATTAGTGAAGTGAGAGTGGAGAGTGAGAAGATCTCCTCAATTTCTGTTTGTGTACTCAACACGCGAACGAGCAACGAGTGACGAGGCATTAACATATGTTCGTGAAAACGTTTAAATTGAAATAAACACCGACAGTAAGTTATACCTACAACCTAGCACTCTTCCTGAGGGGAAGCCTGGCTTCGCCAGCCCCCAGGAAATCGGGGCATGCAGGCATGCCTAACCTAGCAGACTTTCATATCCCGCCCAAGAAGTTTCGACTAAAACTGTCACTGACTGTTGATCGACTGTGTCCAGTAATAATTGTAATACTAATACCATCTTGCATCAGACGAAAATCCGATCGGATAAATCATAAGTACTCTAGTATACCGGCAATATGAAGAAAACAATGCATCAGCTGTTGAATTAAATATTTTCAACAGAATAACGTCAAACGTTTGTGGAAATCTACTAAAGCCCGATTAACGTTCTCTTGCGTATTCCACTTTTAATTTCCAACGTTTTCGGCTTTGTGGTGGTCAAGATTTTGTGCTTGATTCGATGTTAATATTCCAAGTGGTTAAAGCTTATATAAAACACGTTTGAACGATTGACGATACATTTATGTTCATTGTTTCAGTTGTCAGTGCTTCCGACATCCATCCGATGTCCGATGGTATGGTGAATTGAGGATTTCGCAACAATTTAGTGTATGTAGACAAATTGCATTCTGGCTGGGATCTTCGAATCACGAACTGACTAAGAAGATTATTTAAATCTAATCAAAACTCTGGTTGTTTGGTGTGGTGGTTGGTCGCAGGTGGGGTGGACCAATTTTAGCTGCTGATTGACAAGCAATCAAAGATGGCGGGTGTTCTGGATGCGGCGAGCTCCAACTCGCCGAAGAAAGAGCCCAAGCCCAATTTGTTCATGTCACAGGTATGAGCGATGGAGCGAGATTTTATGTTTCATGCATGCATAACATAATCTTACTGTGCAAGTCGAATTACTTAGTCATTATCCTTCGAAGAATTGACAGCAAATTACAATCTGTCCTGTCTGCTTTGTGTTTCAGACAATTCTCGTGAGTCCAAATGCGGATGAGTACGAAATAATCATGATGGACTTGAAAACTCAGATTGACGAGGGTCACGGGGAAACGATTTTCAATGTTGGAGATGCCACAGAGGGTCAGTTCATTTTTTCTTTTAATTTTGTTGCTCCAATCCATTATGTTCAATTCATTAGTTATACCACTCTCGTTCTCGTCTGATCATCTAATGAATGCAAGACAGTAGACTATTTGCAATTTGTGAGCTTGGGATATTCCGGATCATAGGAATTGAGTTGAGTTTAATTATGAGCTTTTCTTTCATTAGGTGAGCCTGGACTTAGTCCAGAGGACTTTGATGCTTCGGTTGCTACTCTTGAATCAATTGGGAGCGCACTCGATGCTTTTTGTATTCAACTTCGACGAAGGGAACTGGGCGGAAAAGTTACAGCTCAGTATTTGGTTCGACATCGCGCTCCTGAGCGTGATTTCAATGAAGTCAGGTAAGTACTATATCAAATCTACTGACTTCAACACCTTAATTTGAAAGAGATCTTTGAGTGTACCTAATGGTAGCCTCATTACGTCACCGGTTAATTTTTCTTCTGTAATTGTATTTTGTATTTTCGCAATGTTTTCAGAGTTGCTGTAGTTGGAAATGTGGACGCAGGGTGAGGAATCCATATATTATCATGTCATTTGTTCAATGAAATAGCATTGTTCTGATGAATTTTGAATTCAATCCAAATTCTAGGAAGTCTACATTACTTGGTGTGTTGACACATGGTGTTCTTGACAATGGACGGGGTTTTGCTCGGCAGCGACTTTTCCGACATAAGCACGAAATGGAATCTGGCCGAACGTCCTCCGTAGGAAATGACATTCTTGGATTTGATCATAATGGTGAGTTAATTGAAGAATTAATCTAACGTTAAGTGTACATTTATAGCTTTCTTTGTACTTATGTATATTCTTTTGTAAATCAGGCCAAGTTGTAAACAAAGCCGACCATGGATCCTTGGACTGGATGTCAATATGTGAGAAGTCATCTAAAGTAATTACATTCATCGATTTGGCGGGTCATGAGCGATATTTGAAGACAACGGTGTTTGGAATGACGGGACACGCTCCACATTTCGGAATGTTGATGGTATGTACTCCATTAATGCCGAATATTCAACGCTGGCACTTTACTAAAAAGTGTTGACAGTTTGCTTTTATTCTGAACCAAACAGATTGGCTCTAATGCTGGAATCGTGGGTATGACTAAGGAGCATCTCGGTCTCGCATTAGCTCTCAGTGTCCCAGTTTTCGTTGTGATAACCAAAATAGACATGTGTCCACCAAACGTATTACAGGAGACATTGCAACTTCTTGTCAAGGTTCTCAAGTCACCTGGTTGCCGGAAAGTTCCTGTTATCGTCAAGTCCGCAGATGACGTGGTGCTCAGTGCCACTAATTTCGTTTCTGAGAGGTCAGTTCAGTACATTAATTAAGCATACTGTAAATAAATAATCCTGTGTTTTTCCGATTCCGATATATATTGTTATCTCAGGCTCTGCCCTGTGTTTCAAGTGTCCAATGTGACGGGGGACAACTTGGATTTGCTGAAAATGTTTCTCAATCTTCTCACGACCCATACCCCGACTCATGAGGGTGAACCAGCAGAATTCCAAATCGACGAAACCTATTCCGTACCGGTAAGTACACATACACAGAGGGCTAGATAATAATTAATACATCATCGACCAAAACTGAGAATCGTGAATATTTCTGCAGGGCGTTGGTACAGTTGTGTCTGGGACTTGTCTGCGCGGAACAATCAACGTGAACGACACATTACTCTTGGGACCTGACCTGATAGGTCACTTCCATCCAATTGCTATCAAATCAATACACCGGAAGCGTATGCCTGTGCAGCAAGTCCGAGGAGGACAAACGGCATCATTTTCACTCAAAAAGGTAACATTCATTTCATATGCACATTTCCATGAATACTTGGTATCCCAATGATTCACTCACGCCTGAACAAGAGTTGATAATTACAGTATTTTTGAATATGTAGATCAAACGATCTCAAATCCGTAAAGGAATGGTTTTGATTTCACCAACCCTGAATCCAGTCGCGTGTTGGGAGTTCGAAGGAGAAATTCTGGTTCTTCACCATCCAACAACAATAAGTACGCGTTACCAGGCCATGGGTAAGGATTTACTATAAGTACTTGACAGATCTACGTTGATTATTATGGAAATTATAATCTACGCATAATTGCACGATTTTCCAATTTTTAGTTCACTGCGGGAGCATACGACAAACGGCATCTATCATTTCAATGTCTCAGGATTGTCTTCGAACAGGAGACAAGGCTGGTGTTCATTTCAAGTTTATCAAACATCCTGAGTACCTAACTGTCGGACAAAGGCTGGTAAGTATAACTTCATCAGTTAACGAAGTTCTAATGCTTTGGTCTTGGTCATATTTCGAGGTTTGGCGGTATCTCGGAATGTTGACGAATTGGTACTAATTTTCAGGTATTTCGTGAAGGTCGGACCAAAGCAGTGGGAACAATCACCAAATTGATTCCATTGACCTTTGCGACGAGTGGACAAGGCAGTAAAGTGAAACCAATCAAGAATGCTCCAAAACACAGTCAATCCGCCTCTACTACTGGAGGAACAGGAGCGCAGAATAATGAGAACAATGTTCCCATATCCGCTCCACCGGTCCAGGTTCAAAACCCACCTGGTACAAATCCAAAACGACATCGTGGGAAGCGCGGTGGTCGAGGACGAGGGTCAAACGGTACTTTACATAATGCAGAAGACGGAATTGCTCATATTCCTGAATCAACGACGGAGCATGGGAACGGTCCGTCAACAAAACCCTTGACAGAAGCCAGCAATACCAATAAAACATGAATAATCCAAGGTTAGACCAATAATTGAAACCATCACCATCATTTAACATTACCAAATCCACTAACCAAAGTATGGAAACAACAAGTGTTCAGTCGGTTTCACAGTGACAGTTGGTTGCTCATTCATTAGCTTAATTCAGTCTGTTCAAACTAGATATTAGATTAAATATAACATCTCTTTCCACACGGTTTTTTTATGTATTCAAGAAAATCATCTTCACAATTTACAATTTGAAATTGATATTAGATATCACAGACCACAGTGTGCGTTTTAAATAGGTAATGGTACTGGACTGGTTGCATGTGTGATCAAAAACATTTGGATCGCAAGCTGCACGTAGTTTCAAATCTGCCAAATCTAACTTAACCGAACTAATCTAAACTTACATATCGGATTGGAGGGTTTGATTTGAAGTTTGAAGCACGAACTTGATTTAACGCTACTCACGCGCAGTGTTTTAAGGTCTGTAGATCACACATGCAACTGATACCGATAGAATATAGGATGTTTGTTTGGTTTGGCGACTTGGAGTGTGCTCATTTTCGAGGTGCTCTTCCTGTTATAACTCAGAGATTTTACTAGCAATTGTGAGTGTACCTGGTGATTTGAGTTAATACTTTTAGATTAACTTTCTATTTTATATTTTAGTTTGTATTAGCTGTTTCTTATGACATCTGATTTTGATTAGATTAGAACGTGAAATTAGTAATCTGGTGACATTTAAGATTTGACCTAAATAATTGGAACGTTAGCTAACTTCAGGTCAGCGACAGGCTTTAAAGGAAGCTGTGAAAGTTGAATATTATACCGGTGATGACGAATTAGTAAATACCTGTGACGTGGTGTACTGATATATAAACCCAGTTTTGTACCTTTACACAATTACCGAGCCGCTATTACGTAATTTATTTATCAATCAATTATCAGCTGACAAATGAACTAAGTAAAATGAATTTTAAATGCAAGCGAAACTTCGGTCTCTAAAACGCTAACTAGCACAGTGTATGACAATTATGTACTATTTAGTATAGTAGCGATGCAGGCACAAGTAAAATTGATTGATCGACAAATAATACAATGTAGTGATTTTATTTATCTATCATTTACTCGAATGTACTACTTACTGAATTTAGATTTGAAAATTCTACATTTTATGTGCATTTAATTGAATTGAAGAATTTTATTCATTTTCGAAAATCCGCCATACATCTTCATTCAGAAAGATGCGATGCATGCGGAGATTTCATTGAGAAACTCAGGGGTCAAATAATTCGCGGCTGCCAATTCAATTCCACTTGGGGACACGTGAGCGAAGATATAGTCGAGGAGTTCTTTACCAGCAACCTTGAATTCCTTTGCATTCACCATGGGGCACCTATCGCAGTAGACTTTGCAGATTCCACTGATCAGTTGAACAAAGGCCTGTTGTCCGTTGAGGGTTGGGATTAGGTCAGGAGAAATTCGGACGCGTCCGGGAACTGGGGCACTGATTCTGGTGATCACGATAGGTCCAACTTCGTCAGAGTCTAAATTAAAAACAAATTTAGCCTTATTATATTTAAGGTTATTCTCATGTTTTGAATTCTATCGAGGAATCTCGTAATGTAAGTTAATGAACAAAACATGGTCCAACCAGGAGGGTAATGACTCCACCGTTTGTAATCGCGCTTTGGTTTTGATTGTCAAGAACGACGTATGTTACGAACGGAAGTCATCCCTCGGAACTCTGTTTTGTCCATTAACTGGCATTACCCATTACACGATACTGCCAAAACTCGAAATACGAGATCTGCCTTAATCCTGAAAGAAAATTAACGAATACAAACCGCCAGCATCAGGTCCAGGCGCTGAACGACGGGTACGAGTACCAAATCCGAACATGCTCTTGAAGAAGTTCGTAACAGTGTGGAACATGTTGGAAACCCAGGAGATAAGTGAACTGAAGGGGCCTTTCTTCTCTTCTTTCGGAGCTTCTGACATAACTGGGAGCTTTGGTGTCGTGGTCGATATGGAGGGGACAGTGGTGGTTGTGGTCGTACCAACGGTAGTCTTTCTGGTGGTGCTTGAACTGGATGCCTATTGATTTTGGAGTCAATTATAAAACTGTAGTTTTAGCTTATACGTGTATAAAAAATTCTGGGTTAAATAGCCATCTTGATCATGAGCATTCTATGACCTAAGTAAGACCCATTGATCACACATACAACCGATACTATTTATATGTATGCCAGGTACTTACCGGTTTGGTATTTGTATTGTAAATGTTGGTAAGTTCGGCCTTCTTCTCAGCAGAGCTCATATGAGACCATTTTGATTTCCAATTGGGAGATGCGAGCGGCTAAATTCAAAATTACTTTTTTCAAAGATGGATTCCGATGCCATAAGGTATTTAACGATTTAGTACGCATAAATGTAGCGACCTTACCGAATCACTTGGAATGATCGTAATCAATTTCCCTTCATCACCCTTGGCTTCTTCTTCTTCGGAGCTATTTTCCCAGAGGTCGGCGGATTCAGTATTTTCCGGATTCCTGTGTCTTGGGGAAATACTTAGTAGACCTCCACCACTACCTCGTGGAGTGACCTCAGCTGAACAATCCTTCACGGTTTTCAATACATCCCTGAATTTCTGATTGTCTCCCGGTACGGGGTCTGCCACCTTCGCAATCTGCCTACCAATGTATTTCTGGAGGCCGAGGATGAGTTTTTGGTCCACTTTGGGGCACTTGGATTTGAGGAGGTTGAGAGCATGGCCAGAGAAAATCTTCAAGTCACCGGTGGTCAGGCCGAGCGGGGATTTACCCGGAAATGGAAAGGTGAAGAGTTCTACGCCTGGCTCTCCGCTTATGGCCCTCACAACTTCGGGCTCTGGAAATGGGTTTATGAAGATTTCAAATTATTGGACGATAAACTCATTTTATAGTTTGTATTAGCGTTTTTACTTAGCCTTAAAAGATTCTACGTTAAAGTCTTTCGGCATGGAACCTTGTCTTATATCTTGCGTAAGGTTTTAAGCAGTATTTGCAGTTTATTGACCAGTGAATAATTTCGCGCAATAATTGGCTGTGGTATTCAAGGTCGGCGCTTATGCAAACCCAGAAGTTTAGAAAGGCAGTATCATTAATCACAGCAAGTGGATATTACGTAATCGTAATTTTCACAATGCGTAATTAAACTACATTTTGTTTGTTTAAATCCGTGATGAAACTCTAATTCGAAGAAATTATTCATCATTCGGGCATGCAGCCAAGGAACACAATGGAAATTGGAACTGCCAGGCACCAAATTACTTCATGGTTTTATGAGAGATGGTGTGACGTTGGAGCTTTGACGTGGCATGAAATGCTGTCGCTGCTGTGATATACATACTAAGAAGCCATGGTAATGCAAACATATGGCGTCCTGTCCTAATTACCGCTGCGGAAAACGGAAAATTCCGCCAGATTTTGAAGAAAGTATGGTTTGTGATTACGTAATATTGCGTAATATCTATCTATAAAGCTAGCATTCAAGCTCTTATGTTTATTTGGGGCTGCCGTATGAAATATTCGAATTAGATTCTGGAAACGCTTCAAAATTATATTAAACATTTAGATTGCATAACCTCAAATTCCAAATGCAAATTACCTTCAATGGGTGTAGGAAAAATAATGTCCCGCGGTTGACCCAAAGCTTGAGCGCTGATCAGCGCTATAAGGAAGAATTTTATCATCGTAGAACTGTTTTGTATTTTCAGCAGTTTTTTAGATTCGTGTGATTAGCGACGTGGTAAGAACTGAACTGATGTCAGAGAAAATTTAGTATACTGTATAGGCAGGGATAATCAAGGACATGCCGAATCATAGACGCTACCCAGTACCAAGTTGACGACTTTGTTATTCAGCAACTGGCTTTTAATTTCCTAGAAAGTTTCATTGTTCGATGAACCAATTAATTTTTATATCAAAACAATTTGCTTTGGCATTCCTTACGCGTATCTAAAACCTAAAACTTTGCGTAACGTATTACGTCCGTATTTGGTGACTGGAATCGGGACTATATTATTGTCACAATCCAAATTCGCATTTACGTGACTACTTTTTATGCGCATTTTCTTAACATCAATAACGACATGTAAGTACCGAGGACGGACTGTCTCAGTCGGACGGAATATCGCTACATACTAACAACTTTCGGAATTACATAAAATTGAATGATTAAGGAAAACATGAAAAAAATACTGTAAATGGCTAATCTTCAAGGACATTTGTCAAAATTACTGAAGAAACATATGTAAAGAATAATACTCGATTTTTTTCTGCAAATTTAAACCAACGCCGTGTCCAAAAATGCTTACCAATAGCGCCGCCCGAAAAGGACGCGCTCACACTTCAATGTTTCAGGAATACCTCAAACACCCGCACTACATATAGGTACGTAACTATGTAGTACATACGTACCTTAACTTAATTTCCATATTTCCATCTGCCAATCAATATCTGGAAGTGAACAAAGCGGTTGCAGACAAGACGCCTCAGCGATGAGATTCTTAATCGGGTACCAATTTTCCATACGTTAAAAAATGTAATCTACGTTAAAAAATGTAATCTACCTACGTTAAAAAATCGAATCTTCCGTTCGTCTAACACCGAGATACTTCACAATAGGGCGAGGACTTCTTCACCGAAAAAGCACATGCTGCAGAAAATCCAGTCAAGCATCCGGTTCCTCTTCCAGTCCTTCCTGTTGGCTCCGCGAAAGCTTCCAATCTCTATACTTCCTACTTCCGGTACTCCAAATCCGTGCAACATCTATTTTAGTACTGCTAACGTCAATCTTTCGGCTTCCACAAACACGCACTAGACGGTAAATGTGCGCGTACTGGATAGTCTTCTCTATATATAGCTAATGTTAGGTTTATGCTATTTTTTCTGCTTGTGTTATCTAACCTAACCTAACTTATTAGTAGAACTCAGACCTTCCTCTTTGTTGGTATCCAGTACGCGCGCACATAACCGTCTGGTCAAAGACGCGGTTGGCGTTTTCGCGGAAAATGCTTCTTGCTCCTTCTTCGCTGCACAAATACGCCTCTGCTTTGTTTCCTCATCAGTTTCTCGATTGTAACATTGGGGAACATTTCTATATTCCACACAGTAGTAACATCGAATTGCCTAAAACACTTGTTCTACGGCTTTGAATCAATAATGGCAGAAGTTTCTGTTTCTTAATATACGGACCATACGGACACTGATTTTAAGGAAGATAAGAAATGGTATCGTAATTAAATCTAATTACGATACCGCAAATGGTTACGCATCTCTCATCATTCTGAAATCATTCCGATAGTCATTTTCAAACAACGATCCTTGAAATGAACAAATACGAAAAACCATTACAGTAATGATCATTACTTGATATTATATACTCGTAATAGTGTTTACCCTTCTAACACATATGTTTGTACGCATATATCGTAACCGTAATTCAATAGTAATTTCGAATCATTTCCGGTCCTGTAAGACTCGTTGGTAAAGATAATGAATGATATTCTCCTAATCTTTCCTACTTTGCCTAATTGCAATTCCTATACACGGCTGCGACAAAATCTTTTACCTACGCCTATTGTGCCTTGTGCTATATGTGTGTGTTCTTGTGGCTATGCTTTTTATCAATATTTGGATTTTTGCAGAGGTACACTTTAGAGACATAGCATAATGACCATGGGCGTAGGATTGAGTTGACCTCGATAAGGCTAATGCTGATGATAATAATATTCGTGCTGTCTGCTGTCTATATTCTATATATAGGAACCGCATTGCATGATCAACACAGTAAAAGAATAATAAAGAGTACATATTGTGCCTGATTCGAGCGCAGACAGACAGTAGTGGTTTGGTTACAAAAACTACATATCTATTTGGCACTATTTACTTGTATTCGAAGGATTTATGATTTGGTATATCAGTAAAACAGAATAAATAAATTCGGTCTGGGGTTCGTGGGTCCACCCACATACCTGGAATCCCGCACTTCCTTGACGTTCACAAAATTCACAAAATTATAACCGCAATTTAAATATAGGCGTTCAAATGATATAAATGGTTGCTTGTACACTGGATATTCAAATACACATTTACTATCCGTGTTTTTCGTAAATTGCAAGAAGAATTGAGTGATTCCAAGCGTATTTAGCATGATTTTAATTGTTTGTACTACAACTGTTTTAGTGACGCTCATTTATCTATGGTTATCCAATCCGAAACGCTTGATTATTGTGTACAAAACTTTTCCGAGGGACTGCAGGTAACACGCTGTTTGGTGACGGCTACAAAAATATTTAGTAATTTTACGGGTAGTTTGGTGACAACAATGCGGCATAATTAATAATAAGCGACAAAAATTTATGATCCCATTATCCTAACCAAATGCTGGTAGCTTGTACTGATGTTTTTTGCGACGCTTGATCGAATACGTTTCCCTGCGGCAGATCGCGTACTATATCCGTGTGGCATTGCTGTATTAAAAAAACATTAACAAAATGGTGAGCCATGCAATTTTAAATCATTTGATTAAATCCAGACTTGTGGCACGATTTATACGACTCAAACTGAGGGTATCATGGATGCTCTGGACACAGGCATCTGTCGGAAATGTTTTCGAAGGTCTGGTAAAAAAGCATCCGCATAAACCATGTTTCTACTTCGAAGATCAAATTTGGACTTATATTGAGGTAGGCTTACGCAACAATCCAAAAGCCCAACCTTTTTAAACTGATATTTCGTAACAAAGTCGAAATAAATTAAAATTTGAATGGTGTTGCAGGTCAATAAATTAGCGAATCAAGTTGCAAGTTATTTTCACGACCTGGGATACAAGAAAAGTGACAGAGTTTGTCTGTTTATGGAAAATCGAGTAGAATATATCTGCATTTGGCTTGGTCTTAGCAAGGTACGAGCACTGAGCAATTCTTTAGTTTACAAATTCACAATTAAGTTGATTTACGGCAAAATTTGGCCAATTTCTGTTTTTAGATTGGAGTAATAACTGCATTAATTAACCATAACTTACGACTTCAACCGCTCTGTCACTCTGTGGAAGCCGCTCAATCCAAAGCTATAATTTACGGGTTCGAGTTATTTCAAGGTAGGTTTAATAGAGAAATTGCTAATATCTACAATAGCTGTTAATACAAATGAATTGAATTCGTGTAGCAATCTCTGAAGTATCTGAAGATGCAAGTTTTCGGAACTTGAAGCATTTCTGTTTTGGAGCTGATGAAGGCCCAATGAGCCCCAAAAATACCGTTGATCTCAAGAAAGAATTAAAAACTGCTGAAACGATTCCACCGCGAATTATTGATGCTGTTACCGCAAATGACGTTGCTTTGTTGGTATACACGTCCGGTACGACGGGATTACCGAAGGCAGCTATTATAAAACATTCACGGTAAGACGTGCCAATTCCATAGCTGAAATACCGATAAAACTGTGTTGATATTTGTAGGGTGCTCTTGTACGCTTATGGAGTTTGTGTTATGAACGATGTTCGAAGCACGGACACTCTCTACACACCGCTTCCATTGTATCATTATACAGGGCGGAGTGGTTGGGATTGGACAAGCACTGTTTTCCGGGGTACCAGTGGTATTAATCAAAAAGTTCTCGGCATCCAGATTTTGGAAGGATTGTATTCAATATAATGTCACGGTAAACTCAAAATGCTTCAATAATTACTGCATGAGTAATGAGTACTAGTAATGCATATTCAAAGAATTTGGTATTTTACAGGTAAGCCAGTATCTAGGCGAATTATGTCGTTTCCTGCTCTCACAACCACCGAGTCCTGAAGACAAGCTTCATAAAGTGAGACTCATGTTCGGTAATGGAATTCGACCAGAAATCTGGCCGCAATTCTTGGAAAGATTTAATAATCCGAAAATGGCTGAAGTATATGGAGCCACTGAAGGAAATTGTCAATTGAGTACGAAACTATAGAGTTTATTATTGGTAAACTTAAGTTTAATTTGCAATGAACGTGTGCTTGATTTGCAGCAAATATCGACGGATACGTTGGTGCAATTGGCTTTTTGCCGATTTGGGCTATGTCAGCACCGTTTGTGCCGCAAACTCTTATTCTAATTGACGAAACTACCGGTGATCCAATTAGAGACGCTAAAACTGGTTTCGTCGTCCCTGCCAAAGCCTACGAACCCGGTGAAATGATTGGAAAAATTGTACAGAATGACCCTGTTCGAGAATTTCAGGGTTATACCGACTCGATGTCGAGTCAGCAGAAGATATTGCGGAATGTTTTCAAGAAAGGCGATTCGTATTTCCGTACTGGTAAGCCTCCTCCGTGGATTAAAGTGAAATAAAAAATCATATTGTACGATTTCGCTGTATACTTTCAGGTGACATTTTAAGTTTCGATGACCATGGGTACTACTACTTCCGTGACCGTCGCGGAGACACGTATCGATGGAAAGGCGAGAACGTGTCTACGTTGGAAGTGGAGGGTATTCTGAATAGATTGACCGGATACAAGGACGTGGCGATGTACGGAGTCGAAATTCCGTATACGGACGGTAGAGCGGGAATGGCGGCCATTGTGGATTCAGCGGGTACCTTGAAACTTGAAACATTGTGTCAGGCTATTCAGCGTGAGCTTCCAGCTTATGCCCGACCAGTATTTCTCCGAGTGCTGCCGTTTATTAGTACAACAGGTATATAATTGTTGATTGTATTCCGCATGGTCTTCGGAAAAAATAATAAGCTCAAGCTTTACGAATTGTTGCTTCCAGGAACGTTCAAGCTACAAAAGATGGAACTTCAACAAGACGGATTCGATATCCATAAAATTAAAAGCGGAAGCGTCCACGTGTTGCTAGAAAATGACTATGTAAATTTAGATCCAAATCTCTATTCTAAAATAATTACAGGAAAAATCAGATTATGAGTCTGATTATCATCTCTGATCTGAAGCATTTTCCAAGAACTATATTACAATAAACCTGGATCATCGAACCGCGCTTTGATATTCATTCTTAAAATTAAATTGCAAAATTGGAATACAACACTTACTAATGATTAGGTACATGTAGTACATTAAAATCCCAAGTTCTCTGGTCCACTTTGACAATACAGATATACCTACCTATTGTATCAAAAAATCGATACGAAACACGCATATATCTACCTAGGTGCAGGCAAGGAATGGCATCATGTTCATAGTATGTTACAATTGTACAGCTTATGAATCCTCCTGATTCCCAAGCGATAAATTCCTCCTACGACGAGTTCAATACAACACCCGTTCGAGAAGGTAAAGAACTAACTTCTAAAACCCTTAAGTTATAATCAAAGTTAGGTGCCTGTCTTTCATGTGTTAGAAAAAGGCTTATTTTTCGATAAATGCCATAATCTACATAGGATTTAGGATTATGAGCAATTCAACATATACCGTGGTTAATTAAACAGATTTAATGAGGCCGTAAATATGCTGTAATTTGAGTAACTCTTGTAATTGCGTGACCTTTAATCTGATTTCTATGTAGTAATACGCTCACAGGCTGATAACGTACAACTTTACAAGGCGTGCCATGTATTTCATTTAATAAATCTCAATATAGCAGTAAGTTAACATGGAAAGCAGCAGCAGCTGAGCTGAGACATCAAACTGATATCTGATATGACGCTTTATACACAGTTAGACAAGACTTGACCTTGCCCTTGAACTTCAATTGACTTAAATTTTGGAGTTTCATATATATTACTTTATGCAGCTATTGTGTGACAATTAGATATTCATTACACAAGTAAGGATGCTCAATGCTGTCCTAGGTATATACCGCCCTGCTTTCAACCCAGCAAGCTAATGTAATATCTCTTTCGGGGTTTATTTCGTTCAGTCCGGTCCAGACGCTTGGCGTGGAACGTTGTTTAAACAATTCAGCTTTATTGCTAATTAACAATGGCCAGTCGAAAAGTTCTAATTTACGGTGGGAAGGGAGCCCTGGGATCTGCTCTCATTAACTATTTCAAAACTAAATCCTTCTGGATTGCATCCGTGGACTTTGTGCAGAATGAAGATGCGGATCTTAATTTGGTCTTGCAACCGAATCTTGGTTTGGAAGAACAGGTGGGTGATTGGGATTGGGATTTCATACAGTTTTTTTTTAAATACGGAAACCTTACAAAATAATCAAAATGTTCGATATTTTTTTTTACAAATAGGCGAATCTCGTGAAAGCCGGGATTCCCGAAGGCACCGTTTTTGATGGAATTGTTTGCGTGGCTGGCGGATGGGCAGGTATTTCGTGTTCTCATAATCGTAAAATGTGCTAATTGTAAGTTAATTTATATGCTTCTGCACTTGTAAGCACGAGTACACAATTAAATTACGTACCAATTAAATAGCTATTGTGTAAAGCAGATCATTTTGCCGAATTTTCGTTTAGGTATTACAATTATTAGTTCATGTATCGCTTGGAACTTGAAAGCCAAGCAAGAATATTCGAGCCAGTTTATATATATATATATTTATATATATTATGCTAATCTGTAGCTGATAGCTTGATAAGATATGTTTTTGTCCAGGTGGAAATGCAAAATCCGCCGATTTTCTCAAGAACGCTGATTTAATGCTGCAACAGAGCCTATGGTCATCTTACATCGCTTCTAGCCTCGCGGCTTCCGTTCTAAAGGAAGAAGGTGTCTTGGTTCTTACTGGAGCTCAGCCGGCACTTAATCCGACTCCAGGCATGATTGCTTATGGTGTGGCAAAGGTAATAATAAGTCATTGCAAATGCTGACAAGCCTTTGATACGAATATTCCATTATTTAATTAGCTAAAAACTCTCAATTTCAGGCCGCTGTTCATCACCTAATTAAATCTCTTGGGGACAATAAAGGCGGATTACCGACCGGTGGAAAGGTGGGTACAATAACTGGTACACTGGCAACAATTCAGTATAATTTGATTTAGAAATTCGATCATAGGTAATTCATGACTGTGTTTTAGGCGTACGGGATTTTACCAGTCACGCTAGACACACCCATGAACCGGAAATGGATGAAGTACGATGAGTCTTGGACACCGCTCGTGGACGTTGCCACGTACGTTTGACCTACAACCTACAATTTTAATGTTATTTAATGTGTACTCAACGTGTACTCAATTTTCGTATAATTCCGCATTGTTCTTATTCTTGCAGATTGGTCAACGGTTGGTTGGATCAAAAGGATTTGCCCCCGAACGGAAGTCTGGTTCAGTTGATTACCAAAGGCGGCGTGACCTCAACTGTCATCCAGTAATAATATATCAAGACAAAATTGAACTGAAATAACAAGAAGGGACCAATGAAACCTGGCAATGACAACAATACTCATTAGTGCTGTACAGTAGTGATTACAACGGTTACCAAATGTTATGCTACTTTATCAGTCATTGCATTTATAGAGCTTACCTTTAACTTTAAATAAATATTTTGTTGCTTAATCGTCTTTCTGTGCAGCTATTAGAAGTCACTGTTTAATATTTTGAATCAGCGAAATCTCCGGTTCCATAAACGCTTATTGAAGTATGTTGTTCACAATTTGTTGCAAATACGAATAAAATGATTATTGATGTTGAGCAATTGCTGGAATTAGTATACCCCAATGAAATCGTACTGATTCCTATCAGAAAGAGGCTTTTGCACCTATTTTTATTGACTGGAAGTTTCGTCGAATGCTAAAATCACTGCCTATCTCTGCACATTAATCTGTGACTTGCATAGACCGAGGTATATACTGACGTCCAAAACTGATGATGACTTGAGTACGAACCGGGAAGGAGGTATACATAACGGATGATGGATGGGTTGATTATTGGTTTTGGCTAAATCTACACACAATTAGTTGTAATTAACCCGGGGTCCGAGGTTAATATGCTTAATTTTCTCAGCGGAACTGAGTCCGCGCAGAGGTCCTTCCAGATTATCAGCGTAGATGTCTGCTCCTAATTCTTCTAAACTAATTTCACCGTCCGCCCTCGCATCCTTCACGGCTTTGTCAATTTCATTCTTGACTTCGGTGTCGATGGCCTAGGAAGCATTAAGGAAATCCAAGTTAGCTGGTGCAACAGTCGTCCGAAAGCCTTAACGTTTAACGTTAGAATTTTAGCGGAATTTCGTAATGTTAGCGAAAACATGGTCCAGCGTAATTACGGCACCGTTGCGTTCGTAATTAAACCTTACGAGAAATCGCTAAAATTCAAAAAATGAGAATAACCTTAACTTAATTAACCAGAAGAAGTAACTTACCTTGAGTTCATCGGCAGTGCCTAGTTCCGAGGTGAGTATCTTTTCTTTGAACGAGGTAATGGGATCTTTATGTTGTCGGACTTCTTGAACTTCTTCACGGGTTCGATATGAAGTTCCTGGATCTGACATTGAATGACCAGAGTATCTGCAATAAACAATATACAATAATTGGTAATTCCATTTAAAATGGTCATAGAGTAGAAAGTGTAAATGCTTCAATTTATTGCTTACCGGTACGTGACCATTTCCATTACTACGGGACCTTGGCCATCAGCACATACTTTTCGGGCAAACCTAGTCGCTTCACGTACTGCTAGCACATCCATACCGTCGACCTAAAATATAAATTATGAATCAGCTAAATGCTTAAAAAATAACACAGATTAATTCTGAGCTTAATTGCCGTACCCAAATTCCAGGAATATAATCACCACGGGTATAGTAGTTTGTGCTGGCGGATGCTCTGTCGACAGAAGTACCCATGCCGTACCCATTGTTCTAAATACAGATAATAGAAGAGAAGGTTTGTTTTTGTTAATACCTAGGTCAAAATGGTGAAACTACGAACAGGTATATTCAAACGCTCGGTTGGTATTCAATATAATGCCACAAAATTCTTACCTCACAAATGAAAATGCTTGGAAGGCTCCACAGTTTCGCCATGTTGTATGCCTACGAATATATAGGTATTATAGCAATCGTAAGGATTCTAAAAAGATCATTATTTAATTATAAACTTTCGCTAAAAATATACTTTACCTCAAAAACCTGTCCCTGATTGGCAGCCCCGTCTCCGTAAAGTGCAAGATTCACCCCGCCGTCACCCTTGTACTTATGTGCTAGGGCAATTCCAGCCCCCAGTGGAACCTGTGCCCCGACAATCCCGTTTCCACCGTAGAAGTTAGGGGCATACATGTGCATGGAACCTCCTTTACCCCGCGCACATCCTCCTTTACGACCCATCAGCTCAGCTATGACCCCGAATGGAGTGACCCCCATCATATAACTCCACCCGTGAGCTCTAGAAAATTAGTTGCACATTAATTGTACCCATGAAAATGACTTTGCCATAATACGTGGTTGACAAAGTATATTACCTATAGGCAGTGATAACACTGTCTTGTTTCTCCAGTGCACCCTTCATACCGACCGCTACAGCCTCCTATGATGGAAACAAAATCAGGGTTACAAGTTGCAATCAGCTAAATGATAATTAAAAGCGCGGCACTGAAATAATAGCGTGCAGTCCTGGGGTCCCATACTTTTCCAGAGCTCAACCAAGCAAGGTTAACGCCAGGAAAAAGTGTGCTATCTCGGGTTCGAAAACAGTATCTGTTCCGATGACACCTAAGCAGTACTATGCCCAAGTAATTCTTCTTATCTGAAAATCTGAATTACTTACTTGACCAGAGTAAAGATGACAAAATCCTCGGATAGCCTTCTCCTTATACAGATTACCAGCTGCAGTCTCCATTCTCCTTATTACTTGCATCTGTCTGTACCTGTAATTAGCAAAAATTCAATCATGCTAATGGAAGTGTTAAACTGGAGTATGTATGTAATATATGTAGAATTGATATAATTGTATGTAGAATTCAACAATTTTCATTAATTACATCTTGAGGGCGTCATCCCTGGTGACGGTGACAGTGGTGGAGGGTCCATTCTCGAATTTGTGAAGTTTACAGGGCTTCGTTTCGAATGTAGCTTCGGTCGATAGGGCTTTTGACCAGAGCTGAAAATATTGAAATGGCAAATTATAAGCATCCGCATTGACACAGAACCAAGAACCAATTTAAAACCAGATACATGAATGACAAAATGAAGCATTGATAACTTACATTCTGTTGCACGAATTTCTTGATCATGGTTCGGGCCGGAGTCGGAGTCTGTAGCATATTTTCTAATAATTGAACACCTGAGCTTTTAGTTCCAGTATTGTTGAGTGGACACGGGGTGGGTACAGGGCGGAGACTGGATAGGACGTGCGGGTATTCCGGAGGTCGAGGCCGCAAACGCCTTGAAACACGTCAAACTTGTATAATAACTTCTACGGCAACTGCAACTGGGTTGGATGAGGTGATCTGGTGGCAGCAGTCAGGTGTTCTCGTGTTCCCTGCCTGATTTTCCCGTGGTTCCGTAGTCCCGTTCCGTGGCCGTGCAAAAATCTAAGCGTCTAGCATGTATGTCTAATGAAATAGTTGAATCTCTAGCTCTAGTGTCTAGCATTCTAGCACTACCGAATTATATAACACAAAAAACCCAACCAAATCGTGGGCTCCCTCGCTTCTGTACTTTCAGAACCACCTGGGAGGAATCTAGTTCCAAGTCCGAGTATGAGTCCGATATTCATATTCATAAACTTGAGTTATCCAAGCTAGATGTACTCAATTTAACAAGGTTAGTAAATTGCAATGCTGCAGCCAAGAAAAATTAGCAAAATTTGTTCAATAATTAATAAAATAAATAGATAATAATAATAAATGACTTATTATTTAATTTCCGTCAAAATCAAGGTGGATAAAGGTATTTTGTTGGTCAAAATCAAATATTTTTGCCCTAATTTCTAGAAAATCAAACTTATTGTTTTCGGTCTTATTTTTATTACTTTTAAGCCAGTAATAAAAAATGTTTTTGCCACAAATACAATACATTACTGAACACAGAGCGCCTTCTTGGCATAACTGGTCTTCCGCTTTAGTCAAGCGTATAGTTATGGCTTCCTTCCGGCGATTCAGGCGATTCCACTCACCTACATGACTAAAAATGTACTGCCTTAGAAATCGTCGTACGTACAACTAGCCTGTCCCAATTCTCTGGCATATGACTAACCAAAGGCGGGTTTGGTGTTTGGTATTTTTGAGAAACTGTTGGCGGCGCAGTGTTCGCCTCGATCTTGATAACATTATTACTGGAATCCAGGCAATTATTGGTGATTGAGAAGGCCAACGCTCTTCCCTCGAAGTTAACTCAGAGTTTAGTTAGGAGGTGGAAGGTGGACTAAAACAACCGTTTATTTCAACTTCCACACAATAATTGGTTGGCATTATTTTTACGTCATGAAACCAATAATGGACTCTGATCACAAGTGTTCACAAACTCCAGCCGAATCCAACAATTTTTTTTGGGCACAAAGTTAATTAAATTATTCTGAAACCATTTTTCTGGATTTAAATCGAAATAAGGACAAAAATATTTGTTTTTAAGGACTTTTTAAATGGTATCCTTCGTTCCAACCTAACTTAAGCTAACCAAATTACGCTCATAAAATGTGATTAAATTAGGTTATTTTATGTTGGGTTGCTTTCTGAATAATCCGTTGGTTCTGTTCTGATCCTATATTTCTTGACTTTTCTGACCAAAAATTCGGCCCAAACCATAAAGGTGTATTAATGAAGACTCTTCATTAATACACCTTTATGGCCCAAACCCTCGCTAAATGTCTTTGTGTTTGTGCGCTGTTTCATCGATAAAACGATGAACCACTCTAACAAAGCAGATTCGGGTCTGTTTTAACTTTCTGACTGAAATATTTTGTTGACACTTTTGTGAAGTTATACGTGGCGTTTTACTGAATAATATTACTAGATCAGTGTCGGAGCCACTATGACTGGCCTCACTAAATTTAACATTGAAAAAATTATACTACTAATAAGCTACAAAGGTACACTCGCTTGAAAAATGATATGCAAAACCCCAAGTGACTGCGACGCCAGGGAAGGGACAGAAATTGCTTACCGTCGTGCTCCGTGTTAGCTCGAAAAAGTCTCCTACTTCCAAAAATACCTAAACTAAACCCCAAAATCTAAAAATGCAACCCGTGAAATCAATGGCAAATTCCCTATGTTGTATAAAACCATTGCGATTGATATTATTAGAGCAAAACTCAATTGGTATTTTTCGCTCAAAAGTTGCGTGCACTTTACGCTAGATTATGACAACTGCCATAGGTCCCGCGCCCCCGCCTCGGGCCTTCGGCCCGAGAGCGTTGGCGCGGTCGCCGGCACGCGTTAGTTCTGGCACAGAAAGCGATTAGGTAAATACGAAGAAAGTCACCATGTAGACAAAGCTCACAGCATCTTAAACGATGGTGCAGGTTAACGACACTGTGCCAGGTTCGCCTATTTACAGAAATGGTTGGCGCTTGCGAACCGGTATACGTAGGAACAGAGCGAAATCTGGCCCATCGTTTGCATCGCGGAATAACTGCAGCTGTGACTGACAGCTCTTGAAATATCTCTCATTTGACTGGTTATGTAAAATGCAAATCATCCAAATACATGCATAGAGCTAATTTAATAGGAAAAGATATTTATCTGTGACGAACGAACAGGACACGTTTTCAAATATCTCTCATTTGACTGGTTATGTAAAATGCAAAGCATCCAAATACCTGCATAGAGCTAATTTAATAGGAAAAAATATTTATCTGTGACGAA